>MU585527.1:460381-474486 GCA_024362625.1 Silurus asotus
GTGTGTGTGTGTGTGTGTGTGTGTGTGTGCTGCCGACTGTTTTAAACCCGTAATCCTGTAATATGTTCGTCGTCTCGGTGTGCTTCTGTCAGCTCAGCGTGTTGGAGAAACTGTGTCCTTAGCCACCCTGCTGCTCGTGTAAAAAACGAAACACACACACACACACACACACACACACACACACACACACTGTTCAAGGGGACATCTTCACCTCACGACTCTACATGAGGCCGAGCCGACACGCTGCAGTACAAGTACGTTCACAAGGGCAGAAATGGACTTCACACACACACTTGGCTTGTTGAATAAATGTGGCAGGTTTCCTGCTAAATGTCCCCACAAGGTCAAAACGGATCTATTACAGTCCTAGTATAGGGACGGGCGCGCGCACACACACACACTTGTTTTACTCACATTTTATTTATTAAATTATTTGTTTAACTATTTTTATTTATTGATTTATTTTCCACAGGAACTGGATCGACAGGACTTCATCTACACTAAGGGGTGTGTGGGGCAGTTCGAGAAGTGGCTGCAGGACAATTTGATTGTCGTCGCTGGAATCTTTGTGGGAATCGCACTTCTACAGGTGAGAATCCATCTGCCTCTTTCTTTCTTTCTTCCTAATTTTCCTTCTCTTTCTCTGTTCTGCTTTCTTCTCCTCCACATTCTCTTTTTTTTGCTTTTCCAACCACTCTTTCTTATCCCTTTTCCTTCTCTTCCTTTTTCTCCTCTCCCTTTTAGCCCTTTCTTCTGTTCCCCTTTCTACTCTTTTTCCTTCTCTTCTTTCTTCTCCTTTTCCTAATACTTTTGACCCTGGTCGTGTGATGCAGACTTTGACGCAGGAAACCATTTTGTTGCACATAGTGATGATGATGAGGAGGAGGATTATAATGCTGATTAGTGAAACTGCCCTGCCCTCTGCTGGACACACCACTGTATTACATGCACATTTCACCATCCTAATCCTTTCGACTTGTGCCATGTGTGTTCGCAGATCTTCGGCATCTGCCTCGCCCAGAACCTGGTGAGCGACATCAAAGCGGTCAAAGCCAACTGGTGACACTACAAAGAGCCGATTCAGCCGAGTGACCTCTGTCCATGTGTGTGTGTGTGTGTGTGTTTAAAAAAAAAAAAGTAAAAATTCTATTATTATTATTTTTGAAAACACAGCTGAGCGGAGATTCACGTCTTCGCGTTCTCATGGAGCTTTACACGCACACACTGACGTTCCGAACAAACCGCTGGGACCGTTCTCTTTTTTCTTACGAGAATGCCAGCAAGAATTAAGGAAGGAAGAGACGGAGCCTCTTTACTTTTTTTTCCTCCAACTTGTGGATAACGTTCCACTATGCACTTGCAGACTAAAACTCGGACTGGGAGAGACAAAGCCTTACGACGGTCTCGCTTCGGATGTAGAACGTCCCAGAGACGTCTAGCCGGACGATTTTCCAGCCGGATGACTCCTTACTTTCAACCACTACAGTCAAAGGAGGAGGGTTTTTTTTTTTTTTTTTCCGATTTTGCTCGACAAGTTAATATCCGGCTTCCGAGTCTCTTTAAAAAGATTTTTTCAGCTAGAATATGATATGCTAACATTAAATCAGATACTGTTACTATATGAACAATGCTGCTTTAACCCGTAGAGGACTATAGACCGCTATACTAACCGAATAATATTTTTCCTTTTTTTTTTTTTTTTTTTTTTTTTTAAACCAAGAGGGGACATTCCACTGAATTTCAATTCCAGAGCCAACCACTACAACCTTCACCTCCAGCACGTCTTTTCTTCTTCCTGCTGCCTGTCCTGCTTGCACACGCTCATCCTCGCATCCTTACGCCTGAGAGCCTTCGTTTGTAAACCAAATCCCTGGAGCCTTTTTTTGAGATTATCTTTGTCTGACTTGTTGTTCACGGTCGAGCCGGTTAACCCATAAAACTCTGTACAAGTTCATAAAATAGAGAGAGAGAGACCAAAAACGACAAACAATTACGACCGGATGCTGAAATCTGAAAACACTAAGTAGAGGTCTACTGATACTCGCCGGTAACTGATTAATCGAGCGATAGTTTTTCAAATAAATAAAAAAAAAGGAAAAAACACTGTAAAATAGTGCAGAAATCATATTTCATTCATTTTTATATGATTAAATATTTAGGAAAATAAAAGACATGCATTGAAACTGAAACACAAAAGTTGAAACATTTAAAAAAGACAACAGCATGTGGCGTCAATAATTCGCCTCTAGAGGCCGCTCTCGTACTGTGTAACGCAACCCGGAAAAACTACAGGCATGTACCGATAAATCGGTCGACCTCTAACAGTAATGCAGCTCAGCCACTGCAGCACCTCAACTACTACAGACACACACTAACACCTTTCTTGTAGAGGTTTAAACAGTGCCATTACTTTTACTTGATTGTTAATCAGTTGGGGGCACAGTCTCAGTTGCTTGAATTTACATCCGACTGAATTTTACAAAGAAAAATGGGACTCTGTAACCCGAATATCTTTTAAATGGTGGTGCTTTTTTTTCTTTTCTTTTTTCTAAACAAAGTGGAAATGATTGATTTCAAATACATAATTTAACGTACTTTTCATTCAATCTAACATAAGTCTCTACGTGTAACCTGGAGTCTTAAGGTATCGTTCTTTAAGGAATGTATATCAGGAATAACCAACGGTTTAACATTGTGTAAACGACACTTCAGTGTCTAAATCATCACGACTCCCTCGATAACCCACGGAACAGAAACGGGGGCTGTGAGATGAATCTTAACTGTGGGAAGGTTTCAATTTTTTACTATAAACTCGCAGCTCTTCGGTGCAGGAAAAAATATTATACAGGAAATAAACTAGTTGCGACTTTTAAGTGCATTTGGGATATTTTCGTGCCATTTTGTTTACTAGGGACCATGTATACAATCTCTCTCTCTCTCTCTCTCTCTCTCTCTCTCTATCCCTCCAAATATATATATATTTATATCGCATGATTGTCACAAGCTAATTCGTGATTAATTGCACATTTTTATCTGTTTTAAATGTACCTTAATTTAATTCTTTACATTTTTTTATACTCAACATGGTCATGGACAAATCTGTATCCTTTATGCAAAAATATGGTGATTATTACTAAAACCACTTTAAAGCATAAAGTTTTAAAGCTGGTAGTCTTGGTTTTCGAAGAAAGTAATAATTTAAGGTGCAATTTAAAGAGTCTTAAATGTACCTTATTTTAATTCTTTCAAATGTTTTATACTCAACATGGTCATGGACAAATCTGTATCCTTTATGCAAAAATATGGTGATTATTACTAAAACCACTTTAAAGCATAAAGTTTTAAAGCTGGTAGTCTTGGTTTTCGAAGAAAGTAATAATTTAAGGTGCAATTTAAAGAGTCACGATTAATCGCGAGTTAACTCACGGCGATCGTGCGATTAATCGCGATTCAATATTTTCAATATAGGATTGACAGCCCTAATATTAATCACATTACAGGACACAATTTAACAAAACGGAGCATTTTACAGTACTGTGATGTATTAACGATATAGTGTATATATGGATGTGGCGGCGAGTGTGTGGACGAGCGCCGGTTCGTGAGTGGTGGGCGGAGCATACGCTGCTACGTTTGGCTGCCGTGGAAAACGTAAAATATTTTTGACAGTTTTGTCGTATACTATTGCCATCGTAAAATACAAAAACAATGTAATTAAAACCATTGTAACTCGGGGAACCATCTGTGTGTGTATATGTATACAGTGGTCTCCCGGGACCCCGCCACGAGTTCTGAAAATCTGCGAATTTTGGATGCAGCCCCTATGGTACTTTAGTGAATTTATCTAGATATTGTGTCAGTTTTTAAAACAATAATGTGTTTAAAAATGTTAGGAAGTTTGTTAGTGAAAAAGTAGTTAAAAATTTTTATTCCTAACGTTCCTGAACGTTTGATCCCACTGCTGATTCCCGTGAATTTGCCGAAAGTTGCCGTTAGTTAGGTTCCAATTTTTCCGGGCCCCGAGTTCCGAACCGCAAATGATCAGGGGTTGACTGTATTTATATATAATATACATACACGTGTATGTATACGTTTATATACTTATTTACGACACAGCAGGGAGGAGTTTTATTAACAGGGATGCATGTTGTTGGCAAGTCAGTTGTCCCGCATGTGCTTATAATTTGTATTTTCATTTTAAAGCTACTCTTGTAGGACGTCCCCCATAATTAGTTTTATTTCTATCTATCATATAGGCGGAGACTCGTGTTTTGTTTGCAGCAGGGTGGCCTCCCCTTCCTTTTTCTCTTCCTCTTCCTCGTTTTGCAGTCGTATTATTCCTGGAAACCTGTGACATCACGGGCGCATTGCACCAAAAACAAACAAAAAATGTGTGAACGGTCCGAGCGTTATCGTGCCGCTTGAAATCACACCATCGACATTCCTTTCTAATACGTTTACTTTTTAACGAAATATACGTTCAGAAATCATTATAATCGCATGGGTTGATAATGACAACGATTTAGCACATAGACACCAGAGCCCTAATGGTTATCGGTTACCGAAGGCGCACTAATAAAGCCAGCAGGTTTGGGTCTCTTACTCCGTCTGACCAATCAGAATCCAGGATTCGAGATGTCAATCAAATCGGTTGCCTCGGATTTGAAAAGTTACACGCCGATAGCAGTATTTGCCCATTGCATGAACCTCTGATTAGTGAATGAAGTCTTGAAGTTAAACCAATAGGTAGCTACTAGCTAGCTAACGTTTGCCAAGAAAGCAATTCAGCTAGTGAGCCTTGATAACACTTTTTCTTTGTGCACACACGAATCTTTTTAAAGCACTTCCACACAGATACCCACTTTACTGCCTGAATTGTTTATTCCTAATGCCATATATGGGGAAAGAGAACCAAAGTGCTAATGTAGCGTCATGAGATCTAGGGCTCTTATGCGTCTATCTACAGTTATATAATCTTTTTTGTTTTGTTTTGTTTTCCTCACAGATTGTTTTATTTATTTGTTAAATTGAAAGCGAGGCCCGTGTAGGATCGGATTCTCGACGGATCGTCAGTTTTTTTCATCCCACTTGTTAAAAACGAAGCTGTAAATAACCACTCCCTCGCTGACCACTAATTATATGACACAGTTTTTAAGCCATTTAAAGGAGGGCTTCTCAAAATTGTAAAAAAAAAAAAATATATATATATATATTACAAAATTTAAATAAATTAAAAAAATTTATTATTCAAATGATTAATTAATGCAAATAAATTCATACATAACCATAAGCTTTTTATGTGTTCAATATTATTTTTGCCATTTATTACAGTTCCTGGAACTTTCTGATTGAATATAAATGAATGAATAATATTTATGATTATGATTATTATATTGTATGGTTTTGAGATTACATTTTGAGAACCTCACAGATCCAGGTTTCTCACTTAGAAACTGAGAACGCTCCGGTCCTATCACAGTATTTTCAGTTCTTCTGGACTGATCTTCAAAATCAGGGTAGAATTTTATATTATTTAACCAGATACCCACAAAACCCCATCCACCCCTTCTCACCCGATCTCTTCCACATTGCACAGTGTTACAAACTAAAACGGTTTTCATTCTGGATTCACGTGAACCCACAGTTTTTAAGCCGAGCGAGATTATGGGTTTCTTTTTCAACATCCCATTCCACATATAATCCCAATTTCCAGTTATTATCAAATGCAGTGGATACGGGATTATTCTGTTCAAGCATTTTTTCTTTTCTTTTCTTTTTCCCAGCTTTGTAGTAGCACCCTATACCTAGATTCTGTGATTGCTCAGATGCGATATGTCTCTCTCTCTCTCTCTCTCTCTCTCTCTCTCTCTCTCTCTCCCCCCATCATTATTCAAGAAGAACAAATAATAATCGAAACGCGCCTATCCTATGCCTCTGGTTTAAATAGAGGTATTTATGCGTAATTCTCTTTTAAACGTCCGTTTATCGACTTGATTGTGGGACATGGTCTGTTACACTGTATGTTATATAAAATATGCTCTTTTTCATATTCAATAAAAGGATTTATGACCTTGTATGTCCTTTCATGCTGCCACACATCCTGGGTTTTGGAGTTGAAATGGTGGGATGTATAACGGATTTGGTTTGTTTTATTTTTTTAGGAAGGGCAAAATCTTTGTGTCCACTAGATGGTGACAGATTTGCTCAAGTGTTCCAGTTGAACAGCAAATCACCTAAATAAGGAGGTAGGTTGGGCGGATGAGGTTGGAGGTGGGGAGGAATGGAAAGTGGTGAGGAAGGGAGGAAAGAATGGAGGTGCTCAGGTAGGTAGGTGGTGAAGTGGGGGAGGGAGGTGGGGAGGTAGTTAGAGAGGTGAGGCAGTAGTTAAGTAGGTGGGCAGGTAGGTAGGTGAGCAGGTAGTTAGGTAGATGAGGAGGTAGTTAAGTAAACTCCCTAACTACATCCTCACCTCCTAAACTACCTCCTTGCCTACTAAACTACATCCTCACCTCCCTAACTACCGCCCCACCTACCTGCCTCCCTAACTACCTCCCCACCTACCTAAGGAGTAGGAAGGTAAGGAAGTAGGTGGGGAGGTAGTTAGAGAGGTAAGGCGGTAGTTAAGTAGGTGGGCAGGTAGTTTAGGTAGGTGAGGCGGTAGTTAAGTAGGTGGGGAGGTAGGTAGGTGAGAAGGTAGTTAAGTAGGTGGGGAGGTAGTTAGGGAGGTAAGGAGGTAGGTAGGTAGGTGGGGAGGTAGTTAGGGAGGCAGGTAGGTGAGGCGGCAGTTAAGTAGGTGAGGAGGTAGGTAGGTGAGCAGGTAGTTAGGTAGGTGAGGAAATAGTTAAGTAAACTACCTCCTCACCTCCCTAACTACCTGCTCACCTACCTAATCTTAGAGAGGTGAGAAGGTATTTTGGTAGTGAGAAGGTAGTTTGGGGGGTAGGTAGGGAGGTGAGGAGGTAGTTTGGGAGGTAGTTAGGGAGGTGAGAAGGTGAGGAGGTAGTTTTGGAGGTAGGTAGGGAGGTGAGGAGGTAGTTTGGGAGGTAGTTAGGGAGGTGAGGAGGTAGTTTGGGAGGTAGGTAGGGAGGTGAGGAGGTAGTTTGGAGGGTAGGTAGGGAGGTGAGGAGGTAGTTTGGGAGGTAGGTAGTTTGGGAGGTAGGTAGGGAGGTGAGGAGGGTAGGTAGGGAGGTGAGGAGGTAGGGAGGTGAGGAGGTAGTTTGGAGGGTAGGTAGGGAGGTGAGAAGGTAGTTTGTGGGGTAGGTAGGGAGGTGAGGAGGTAGTTTGGAGGGTAGGTAGGGAGGTGAGGAGGTAGTTTGGGGGGTAGATAGGTAGGGAGGTGGTGGTGGAAAGGTGTGATGTCAGGTTATATTTGCCGTGTTATAGGCAGGCGTGTGATTACAGTATGTATGTTAATTATAAACCGTAAGATTAGTGATCCATAAAGATCAGATTTTCAATTCTGCCCCACTGAATCACTTCCACCACATCCCACATGCACTCATTTACCGCTTTCTCCTCATCAGTGATCTGTACATCATGCTTTAAACCACACGCAGCATTAACACACCGTTTAACTCCATAAAACAGCTGAGATTCAATTCTGCACTGCTTCAGTTCCACTGCGTCAGACGCCTGAGATGTCCTCTGCATATCTCTGATGTCATCCGAAAGAAACTCTTATCAGATCTGATCCCTGACTCCGGATCGGAAAACACTCCCTACTTACTAACATACACTTTCATCCTCTTCATCCTTCTCACCCTTTCCCAAATCACACACTCTGCTCACTGACACACACAGTATATATTATATATTTACTGAAAAGTACAACAAAAGACAATAATGCAAAGACACCAACCAGGAGGAAGAAAGCTAAAGGATGGAAGTATAAGACAAAAGAAAGAAGGGGTAAAGATATGAATAAGTGAATGATAGAAAAATAGGAAAGAAGAGAAGTAATAAATAAAGAGTATTTTTCAGAGTACATTTCTGGGTACATCATTATTGCAATGCATTGTGGGATTTCACGAGTGGCTCATTTCCCCCCTGAGATTTAAAATACAGCTGATGACCTTTGTCCTCTGACCTTCAGCTGCTTCACGACTGTCGCACCTTCTGCTGTGATGTGACATTTCAGTAAGCAGCAGAAGATTATCTGGAACGATCTCTGTGTCCAGTCTTAATAAACTGGAGATATGTGATGTGATGATGCCATTTAAACCTCTTGTCTCACACTCCAGTAGGGACATGTCCCAAACCACAAACACTGTTCAATCTACAGGACATTTCACCAAACAGCTAAAACCTGTGTGTCAAACTCAAGGCACAAATCCGGCCCGACGTACAATAATATCCGCCTGTGAGATAATTTTATATATATATATATCTATTATTATTGTTATTAATGGTGATATGAAGCGCTGATAACACAAACTACAGATCCCATAATGCAGCGCTTCAGCTGCCGTACTGAACTCTAGACTACCTGAGAACATTCCAGCGTCGATCAGCTTCTGTTGCTGTCTTTAACCCTATTGTACAGTTATTGTGAAACAGCGCCTCACAGTGGTGAAGAGAAAAATCACAAAGTGAAGCTGGTGTGAAAACAGGAGAAATCAGAGGCACATCAGCCGGTTATTTACTGAGGGAGAGTTTCTAAAGAGCTCCATGATGAAGGTGTGAGACGTCTGGTGTTTAACAGTAGATATTTTTATGATGAGCTAAAATATTTTAAGTTCTTTAATGTTGAAGTTGATTTATTCTGGAATAATATTCCTATCTGTTTTTATTCATTTTTATCTAAAAAAAAATGTTTATCCTGTTTGGCCCCAGACCTACAGTGTGCTTTGAGTTTGACACTCCTGATCCAAAGCTTCCTTCCATCTTTAGTCCACTATGGACATGTTCCAAACCACAAACCCAACACCAACCATCTTAAACATCTCACCATCTTTAGTCCATTATGGACATGTTCCAAACCACAAACCCAACACCAACCATCTTAAACATCTCACCATCTTTAGTCCACTATGGACATGTTCCAAACCAACAAACCCAACACCAACCATCTTAAACATCTCACCATCTTTAGTCCACTATGGACATGTTCCAAACCACAAACCCAACACCAACCATCTTAAACATCTCACCATCTTTAGTCCACTATGGACATGTTCCAAACCACAAACCCAACACCAACCATCTTAAACATCTCACCATCTTTAGTCCACTATGGACATGTTCCAAACCACAAACCCAACACCAACCATCTTAAACATCTCACCATCTTCAGTCCACTATGGACATGTCCCAAACCACAAACCCAACACCAACCATCTAAAAAAATCTTACCATCTTTAGTCCACTATGGACATGTCCCAAACCACAAACCCAACACCAACCATCTTAAACATCTCACCATCTTTAGTCCTCTATGGACATGTCACAAACCCCAAACCCATCACCATCTTAAGTCCTCTATGGACATGTCCCAAACCACAAACCAATCACCAACCATCTAAAACATCTTACCAACCTTTGTCCACTATGGACATGTCCCAAACCACAAACCCAACACCAACCATCTAAAACATCTTACCATCTTTAGTCCTCTATGGACATGTCCCAAACCACAAACCCATCACCAACCATCTAAAACATCTTACCATCTTTAGTCCACTATGGATATGTCCCGAACCACAAACCCATCACCATCTTTAGTCCTTTATGGACATGTCCCAAACTCCACACCTTGTTCCCTCTAAAGTCACATCAACACCATTTTTCTCTTACTGGCCCTCTAGTCTGAAATAGTGAAATTCACCCAGCTGTAGAGTGGCATCATCTGACCCTTCGGTTCCTCCTGAAAAAAAACAAATCCTCAGAAGATATTAGAGGACACGATGAGATGATTTTTCTCTTCTTCTCTTTCTTTTTTCTTTTTTTATCGTTCTGCTGTTTTTAGTGTGATTCAGCTCACAAAGAAAGAAGCCCTTGTAAGAGATTTATGAACAGGAACTCACCTGTGTATTAAAAGACTCCATTGATCTCGGTCAGGGGCATCACATCAGCATCAGCTGACCCTGAGGGGGGTGAGCGCTCGGTCACATGAAAGACCTCAGCACCTCCATGCATGCAAGTGTGATCGGTGCGGCGCCGCCGGCTCGAAGTCCTCCAAAGAACCTTTTGTTCTCTCAAAACAAGTACATGAACGTCGCATAGAAGAAGCGTTCAAAATCACACACTATACACCCTATTGAGCAAAAGTAATGGGACACCAGACTTTTCCAGAAGCACATAGTTTTATAGGACGGCTCTGGATGTGGTAGCATGACAATGCTCTGATCTCAACCCTACTGCTCTCCAGGTCTCCTTAACTCACCTGTGACAGTGCCTGACTTTATTAACACCATTGTTAATCCCCACCAAATCCCCCAAAATCTCCAGGAAATCTAGTGGAACATCTTTTCAAAATGATGGAAGTTCTTATAAGAGCAAATGAAAAATAGGACGTTTTGAAATCACATACCAAATGCATTTTTTTCTTAATTCATGTTGTGTCACAGAATGTGTTTTTTTTTCTTTACATCGAGACTCTTTTCTGTTCTGATGCCAGGTTGGTTGAATAAACTTTCTAGCTGTTTGAAAAGTTGAGGCACTGGCTATCTTCAAATGACCTTTTCTTCAAACTAGCATTTTTTCCCCTGTTTGTTTTGTCTTTGTTTATATATATTTTTTTAAGTGCATAATAATTCCTCTCAAAGTTTTACACTGATGGTATCTGAAGTTTTTAATCGAGCGAACGCAGTGTTGATTTATTTATTGAGAAAGACACTTTTGTACGTCACTCTGGATAAGGGCTTCTGCTAAATTAAGTAACAGTCAATGTAAATCAGAATCAGTCTTTATTGCCAAGCATGTTTGCATTTACTAGGAAATGATCGAATTTTTGATGGAAGCTTCCAGTTGCACACTTTTTAAAGTAAAAATGGAAATGAAAACACGAAATAAATAAATAGGTTAAAAGTTTTTTTATAAAGAAAATAAATTAAAAGTATTATTGCATAGTAAATAGTATATATTTTTTATAGTATATAGTTTGCATAGTGTATAGAATAGTATAGTAGAGAATGTTTGTATAGTATAGTATAGTATAGTATGTTTGTATAGTATGGTATGGTATGGTATGGTATATAGTATAGTATGTTTGTATATAATATAGTACAGTATGTTTGTATAGTATACACTATATAATATAGTATGTTTGTAGAGTATATATTATATAGTATAGTATGTTTGTATAGTATATAGTATATAGTATAGTATAGTATGTTTGTATAGTATTTATTATAGTTTGCATAGTGTATAGAATAGTATAGTATAGTATAGTATAGTATGTTTGTATAGTATATAGTATAGTTTGCATAGTGTATAGAATAGTATAGTATAGTATATAGTATAGTTTGCATAGTGTATAGAATAGTATAGTATAGTATATTTGTGTAGTATATAGTATAGTATAGTATATTTGTGTAGTATATAGTATAGTTTGCATAGTGTATAGTATAGTATAGTATAGTATGTTTGTGTAGTATATAATATAGTTTGCATAGTGTATAGTATAGTATAGTATAGTATGTTTGTGTAGTATATAGTATAGTTTGCATAGTGTATAGTATAGTATAGTATATTTGTGTAGTATATAGTATAGTTTGCATAGTGTATAGTATAGTATAGTATAGTATAGGATTTAGTATAGTTTGCATAGTGTATTGAATAGTATAGTATAGTATAGTATGTTTGTATAGTATAGTATAGTATAGTATAGTATGTTTGTATAGTATATAGTATAGTTTGCATAGTGTATAGTATAGTATAGTATAGTATGTTTGTGTAGTATATAATATAGTTTGCATAGTGTATAGTATAGTATAGTATAGTATGTTTGTGTAGTATATAGTATAGTTTGCATAGTGTATAGTATAGTATAGTATAGTATGTTTGTGTAGTATATAGTATAGTATAGTATAGTATAGTATAGTATAGTATAGTATAGTATGGTATGGTATATAGTATAGTATGTTTGTATAGTGTATATTATAGTATAGTATAGTATGATTGTATAGTATGGTATGGTATGGTATATAGTATAGTATGTTTGTATATAGTATAGTACAGTATGTTTGTATAGTATACACTATATAATATAGTATGTTTGCATAGTATATAGTATATAGTATAGTATGTTTGTATAGTATATAATATAGTACAGTATGTTTGTATAGTGTATATTATAGTATCGTATGGTATGGTGTATAGTATAGTATAGTATAGTATAGTGTATATTATAGTATAGTATAGTATGTTTGTATAGTATGGTATGGTATGGTATGGTATATAGTATAGTATGTTTGTATATAGTATAGTACAGTATGTTTGTATAGTATACACTATATAATATAGTATGTTTGTATAGTATATAGTATATAGTATAGTATGTTTGTATAGTATATAATATAGTACAGTATGTTTGTATAGTATACACTATATAATATAGTATGTTTGTAGAGTATATATTATATAGTATAGTATGTTTGTATAGTATATAGTATATAGTATAGTATAGTATGTTTGTATAGTATATATTATAGTTTGCATAGTGTATATAGTGTGTAGTATATAGTATAGTTTGCATAGTGTATAGTATAGTATAGTATAGTATATTTGTGTAGTATATAGTATAGTTTGCATAGTGTATAGTATAGTATAGTATAGTATATTTGTGTAGTATATAGTATAGTTTGCATAGTGTATAGTATAGTATAGTATAGTATGTTTGTGTAGTATATAGTATAGTTTGCATAGTGTATAGAATAGTATAGTCTAGTATATAGTATAGTTTGCATAGTGTATAGAATAGTATAGTATAGTATATTTGTGTAGTATATAGTATAGTATAGTATATTTGTGTAGTATATAGTATAGTTTGCATAGTGTATAGTATAGTATAGTATAGTATGTTTGTGTAGTATATAATATAGTTTGCATAGTGTATAGTATAGTATAGTATAGTATGTTTGTGTAGTATATAGTATAGTTTGCATAGTGTATAGTATAGTATAGTATAGTATGTTTGTGTAGTATATAGTATAGTATAGTATAGTATAGTATAGTATAGTATAGTATAGTATAGTATAGTATAGTATAGTATAGTATAGTATAGTATAGTATAGTATAGTATAGTATAGTATAGTATAGTATAGTATAGTATAGTATAGTATAGTATAGTATAGTATAGTATAGTATAGTATAGTATAGTATAGGATTTAGTATAGTTTGCATAGTGTATTGTATAGTATAGTATAGTATAGTATAGGATTTAGTATAGTTTGCATAGTGTATTGTATAGTATAGTATAGTATAGTATAGGATTTAGTATAGTTTGCATAGTGTATTGTATAGTATAGTATAGTATAGTATAGGATTTAGTATAGTTTGCATAGTGTATTGTATAGTATAGTATAGTATAGTATAGGATTTAGTATAGTTTGCATAGTGTATTGTATAGTATAGTATAGTATAGTATAGGATTTAGTATAGTTTGCATAGTGTATTGTATAGTATAGTATAGTATAGTATAGGATTTAGTATAGTTTGCATAGTGTATTGTATAGTATAGTATAGTATAGTATAGGATTTAGTATAGTTTGCATAGTGTATTGTATAGTATAGTATAGTATAGTATAGGATTTAGTATAGTTTGCATAGTGTATTGTATAGTATAGTATAGTATAGTATAGGATTTAGTATAGTTTGCATAGTGTATTGTATAGTATAGTATAGTATAGTATAGGATTTAGTATAGTTTGCATAGTGTATTGTATAGTATAGTATAGTATAGTATAGGATTTAGTATAGTTTGCATAGTGTATTGAATAGTATAGTATAGTATAGTATGTTTGTGTAGTATATAGTATAGTTTGCATAGTGTATAGTATAGTATAGTATAGTATAGGATTTAGTATAGTTTGCATAGTGTATTGAATAGTATAGTATAGTATAGTATGTTTGTGTAGTATATAGTATAGTTTGCATAGTGTATAGTA
>MU585527.1:475288-511040 GCA_024362625.1 Silurus asotus
TGTGTAGTATCAAATCTTCTGTCTGTATACATCTGGGAACTAAAGAGACCAGTTGCTGAAGTTTTAGAAAAGAGGAATGTCGTCCCATATAAGTCTGATTCAGGATTCTAGCTGCTGAACAGTTCTGGGTGTCCTTTGTTGCGTTTTTTGTTTCATGATAAGCCAAATGTTTTCTACTACAAAGTCACACCATTGTAAAATATGCAGTTAGCATCGTCTTGCTTACATATGAGACGTTTTCTGGATGGAAGCATTTGTTGCTCTCAAACCTGTAAATACCGTTCAGCATTGATAAAGCCTTTCCAACTGTGCAAGCTGCCCATTCCACAAGCAGAAATGCACCCCCTATGGCACCAGAGATGCGGTTCTTGAACTGAAAGTTGGGAACAAGCCGAGTAGTCCCTCTCCTCTTTAGTCTGGAGGACGTGGTGTCCAAAGAAAAACATGCAGGTGGTTGGTTTAAAAGAGGCAGATGTAGAGGACAGAGTGGTATTGAGATAGATAAACTACAGTGGCTCTCTAGATACATCATCCAACATCAAGATATTTGTTTTCATTTTACCCAATTCTTTCCCAATATGGTCATTTCCCAACTTCAAACCCACGCACCGGTTCTCTATCAAAAACAGTTATGGATCAGGGAAGGTACGGGTTAGAACGTGGTTCCTCTGATCCATGCGAATCCGCTGCACATTTTTTAACTGCTGCTTAGGTTGTGTCACCTAATTGGTTGTTTTTTTTTTGAACGAATCTTTAATGTCACTCAGAAGAAAGAGTCATCTCAGAGGATCTGTTCATTTTCTACAGGACGCACCTAAGCAAAGCATATATCAAAGTTTACCTCTCAAATCTTCTAGTCCGAATTATATATATATATATATATATATATATATATATATAATTTAAACTATAGTCAAAGTGAATTTATGTAGACATATTGTGGTTTCTGTTAATTAAAGATGTACGATTTTATTTTATTTCTGGTTTAAAGGAAAAAAAAATACGAAATTGATTCAAAGAATCAAGTAACTAAAATCTCCCATTACTATTTGTGTCTGAACTGAACACACTCCCTGGAAATTCCCATCTACCCGCTTTTACACGTTCAATTGCATACCACGATTGTGACACTTTGATTGAAAGGGACAATGTAATAGCATCCCTCCCAAAAACAGAAACAGCAGCCAATCGCGGTCTTATTGACGACTGTGATGATGTTGGGATTCCCCCCTTTGATCGTCGCGTCATTGTTTTCGCACCAGGGCAAACAATTGCCTGCTTTTCTTTCATATCGCATCAGTATCATCACTGGTTTTTTTTTGTCTCATTCTGCTAAAGGCGTTTCATATGACACAGTCTCCAACACTGTTTCACTGTTCTTTTGTGACCTTTAGTGCTTTCAGTGGTTTAAAAAATTGACCATAAACAGATATAAATCAGTACAGACATTTAGGAATGCTCTTTTTTATTTACACTCAAAGTTCTGGCTTATGCGTTCTGATTTCTAGGTTGGTTAGGGACCTCAAAATCGTTCGGTTCTTTCGCTTGGTTTTTTTTTTTCCTTCTTCCAAAGCATTGATTTCACTTGACCCAGGCTATTCATTGTGCTTCTCAAATGAATTGCTCTCATTTCAGTAATGGAACTGGGCTTATTGACTCGAAAGGTATTGACGGGTAGAACGTAACAAAACTACACGCTCGCAGTTAATTATTTTACTTCTGTTTTACTGAACAACACACTTACACACACACACACACACACACACACACTCACAAACACACGCACACACAGACCTCAAGATAACATCGCTGTGCAATGTGACAGCCAACTTGCTTGTAATGCATCATGAGTGTATGCAGTGTGTATGCAGTGTATGCAGGATGCGTAGAAGTCGTAAGTGGTGACTAAGGACGTGCAGTAAATTTCCTGAGATGGTTCAAAGAGAATAGAAATACTTTTCGGAGCCGTTTCGCGGTATTGCATTCACGCTAATTATAAATTACAATATATTTAGCAGAACCTGGATACATTCTGTGTTGTTAAAAAAGAGAGCTCACCTTGCTCCTCAGCTACTGGTGAAATCTTAGCGTTGTACCATAGAAAGCATTCTCGTGAAGTCCTGACGTCAAATTTTGGTACAACAGCTGCACAATGCGTGACTCGCTGTAGATCAAGTGGAGGTAAAATGTAATGCTACGACATTCAAATTCATCCTATACTGTTGCATGCTTACAGTTCTGTCAAGCACCTAGACCAGTATAGCTACACATTCCTCTTTCTAAGAGTGTACTTTTATTCATTAAGAACAATTATTTTTAATCATCCACACATGCCTTATACATTATATTATCACTTCATGTTTCTAGAATTGCATTCTTGTTTCCTTTTCTTGGTTTCTCTACCTGGGAATAAATTATGCATAGAAAAAAACAAGGGTAAAAGCACATGTAAATTCCAAAAGGTACACTTTTATTTACTGAAATATCGTAGAATACCTTTTGACCTCTCTCTCAATGAGCATTGATTAAAACTATATTGCCTGGCCTTGGCTTTAACAGATTCGAATAGATTTATACTGCAGTCTACTTTCACATTTCTATGTTCAACAGTGGTTTATAGCTTTATAGCAGGAGATCTTAAAATAATAATTCATTCTACAGAGACTTTCGGTACAATCGTGTGATGAAGAACAACATATGGCTGGGAAATTAAGTTGTGCCAATACTTTTTGTCCATTTAATGTATTAGCATTGATGAGACCTGGGAGAAGAATGGGGAGTGCACTTCACAAAGCTCGAACATGAATTAATTCTAATAGAAAATAAAAATGTACATGAGCAATGAGTCCCAAAAAGGAAAACTTCCCTGACTTACACCAGGTCAGGAGAAAATGTCAAAAAAAACAAAAATCAAGTAAAGAGTCATGAGAAGCAGTTGAGACAAGCGAGTCTTGAGACAAAAAGATTTATAATGCGGTCTAATACAAATATAAAATGTGTATATTGTAATGAAACAATGTAGTTTTGAAGTTTTTAATCAAAGTGGATGTTAACTATTGGTCTCAACTGTATTTGATTTCAATCTTGATCTGAGACAGACAGACAGAGAGACAGACAGACAGACAGACAGACAGACAGACAGACAGACAGACCGACCTTTATTGTTATTGCATAGTACGGGTATTGTACTAAACATAATGCAGTTTAGCATCTACCAGAAACTCAAATAGTACCAACTGTGCAAATACAAGGTGGTATCTAAAAGTGTCGGTACTAATGGTACTAACTGGTGCTATCCTGCCAACAGGCGTTACCACATCTGCAACATCACGGACAGAAAGTTAGAACAAAAAGCAAAAGTAAAATTCTTTTGGGGGCAAATATGCCACAGGGACATCCGACATAACATACATTCGACATACGGCGACGCAGCAACAAGTCGTTCGAGGTGCTTCGAGTGGCACGCGAGCTTCACGAGCAGAAGAACATCACTGGAAGATGACCGGAGTTCAGGAAGGCCTTCGACGAGCTTAACCCTGAAAATTTTTAAACGATTCGGCAACTTCTGCACGATGATAAACAAAGAACGATCCACACGATCTCGCTTCCGCACCCATCCAACTCGCATACATATTTTATATATGAGAAGTTATGGAGGATATAAAGCACAATATGTGTAGAGAATGTGGAATAAAAAAAAGTACTATCTGTATATCTGATTTTGTTTCTCAGGCAGGTACCTGTTTGGAGTCTTCTCCATAGATATAAGGAGTAAAAGACTTGTTGTCATTAAGGTATGTTTTTTGAGGGATATTCTTTAAACCGCTGTAATTAATCAGCACAGCGCCTTAACTTAGTATTGTAAAGTCTTTTAATCCCTCCGTTATAATCCGTGCTCAATTTTTAATCCTGTGAATATAAAAGAAATGACATTGCTCTTTCACAAAGCAAACGGATACGGAGCATCGTCGTCCGTCGTGCGTTTCACCTTGACTGGTTTCATTTTTCTGCAGACATTCCTCATTTGAAACGCCTTTATTTCTGATATTTTCCCCCAATAATAGTGAATATTATTCCTTTCCTCAGAACAAGTGAATTATGTTCTTTTGATGATAGATGATTTATGTCATCTATAATTGCAGTCTTTGATTTTCCCATGTCCGATGTCAATTTTACAACTATAGCACTCGCAGTTCTTTTTCTTCCCACAAACTTCCTTGACCTCAACCGACTCTGAGCATGATTTATCCTGACAAGCTGAATATAAGCTTCTGCCATGTTTACAATGTTTTCATAATTCATTCAGGCATTCTGGATCGCCTTCAAACAACATAATTCAAGTGGGACAGTAGTGTTTAGGGAATTAGTAGAGTGAATGCCAATCCACAAAAAAATGCCACTTCCTGCCAAGAAATGATAGGAATTTATTTATATATTTGTATATTGTCAATATAAATTAATATGAAGTATTGCAGAATTCAGTTCAAGCTTATTAGGACAGGATGGCATTTTACAGCTGTGTCTGAACAATATCAGTTTAAATAAAGATCAAATCTTAGAGATCAGCAGTCCCCAAACCCTTTGCGCCATGGACTGGTTTGATCTGGTAATGTATTATGTGTTAGCGGCCGGAGCAGCCCCTTTAAGAAGGTGGTGGATGGAGGTAAGACATGTGACCAAGGCATCATGACATGCATCAAGAGTGAGTCATAGACAGATGTGGCAGAGAATCCGGTCATTTTCCAAAATAAAACATCGTTCAGAATCAGATAATAAAATGAAAATAATGTAAATGATGTGTACTTTCTGTGCGGCCCGGTACCAATTAACCCATAGACCGGTGCCGGTCCGTGGCCCGGGGGTTGGGGACCACTGATTTAGAGCAGCTACTCCTAAAAAACAAAAGTCACACTCTAATATTCCTTTTCGATAATATTCAAAATCTTTTCGATAAGCTTCTGCGATTTCGCAACATTTATTCCCGTGCAGAGTTGCAGTAATCTTTCATCAAGATCTTGTATTGCACCACTGTGCAAAGTCTTCTGCAGCACATCCCAAAGATTCTCAATGGGATTAAGGTCTGGACTCTGTGGTGGTCAATCCATATGTGAAAAAGATGCCTTGTGCTCCCTGAACCACTCTTTTACAATTTGAGCCCGATTAATCCTGACATTATCCTCTTGCCCATGCCATCAGAAAAGAGAAAAATCCATTGCTGGAATAACCTGGTCATTCAGTATATTCAGGTGGTCAGCTGACCTCAATCTTTGGCACATAATATTGCTGAAACGAGATCTGACCAACTGACGTGACCCCAGATCATAGCACTGCCCCCACATGCTTGTAGGCACTAGGCATGAGTGGTTTTCTTACAGCTACACCGCTGTTTAGTCCCAATCCTTGTGCGTGTGGAAATTCTCTTACTTTCACTATTAAACACAGTTGTACTGTTGTTATTTTACGAATTAGATTTTCCCAAAACTTTAAATGATCGCTGATTACGATCATTCAAGATTTCTTTACCGAACATTATCCTTCCAGTATTTAATAATGCGTTGGACAGTTCTTAACCTAATTTTTGAAGTTTCTGCAATCTTTAGATGTTTTCTTTGCTTGATGCAGGTCAATAATTCAACCCTTCTGAAACAGATTATCTTTTCCACGACCACAGGACGTACCTTCGCCATGGTTGTTCAAGAAATGAGAAGCCAGCTGAAACAAAATCATCCATACAATAATTATCCAATGGGAGACTTTTACCTGTTTGCTTAGTTAAATCCAGGTGGTGACTTTTTTTTTTTTATCAAAAAAAGTTCAAAACTATAGTGCAAAACGATCTTTATTCCCTGCAGCTCTATATTCCCTCAGCTCTATATTCCCTGCAGCTCTATATTCCCTGCAGCTCTATATTCCCTCAGCTCTATATTTCCCTGCAGCTCTATATTCCCTGCAGCTCTATATTCCCTGCAGCTCTATATTCCCTGCAGCTCTATATTCCCTGCAGCTCTATATTCCCTCAGCTCTATATTCCCTCGGCTCTATATTCCCTGCAGCTCTATATTCCCTCAGAATTATATTCCCTGCAGCTCTATATTCCCTAAGATCTATATTCCTTCAGCTCTATATTCCCTGCAGCTCTATATTCCCTTATTTCTATATCCCCTGCAGCTTATATTCCTTAAGCTCTATATTCCCTCAGCTCTATATTCCCTCAGCTTTATATTCCCTTTAGGTTTATATCCCCTGCAGTTCTGTATTCCCTCAGCTCTATATGCCTTGCAGCTCTACGTTCCCTCAACTGTATATTCCTGCAGCTCTATATTCCTGCAGCTCTATATTCCCTGCAGCTCTAAATTTCCTCAGCTCTATATTCCCCGCAGCTCTATATTTCCTGCAGCTCTATATTCCCTCAGCTCTATATTATGTTAGCTCTATTTTTACCAGGTTTATAGACATCAAACATAGTTAAACTCTTGACCTAATGCTATTTTTGGTTATAATACACTAAGTATCAGGGCAGCTCTTCCCTTGTAGCACACTGTAATGCGTTGCTCATTACTGTTGCGGAAAGTACAATAAATGTGCTGTAGCATAATCAGTTAATGTGCTTTAATGAGTTTTCTTTTCCACCAGGGTGGAAAGATTAAATGACTGCACTCATTAAGTGTATTTTCTTTGTAATGTAGAAATTATTCGCCTCAGTTTCGGTCCGGTCTTTAATTTGAACTTAAAGAACACGGTGCTGTGACTTTGAGGCCGTAGCATTGTAATTCCCTCTAACAAGTCCTTCAAGCCTTCAGGGTTCTACACTGATCTTGTGGTTAACCTCTGACAGACTGCTTCACTGCCAGTTACACCATGTGAGAAAGAAGACAGCAGATAAGAGCAAGGCCTCTGAAAAACACCTTCGTTTTGCACGCTTTCTAAAAATCCCCAAAAACAAGTAATTTTATTAAACAATTGATTCATTGGATATGAAAATTGGATTATTTCAGTAATAACGCATGTGTTCACATCCAATCAGAGTCATTTCAAGTGTCTTTCTATAGACATGCATTGTATATCTTCCTGTAGATATATAGTGTCTTTCTCCCTGTAGACATGCAATGTCTATCTTTTGAGAGACATTCAGCGTCCATCAGCCTATAGATATGCAGTGTCCATCTACCTATAGACATGCAGTGTATATCTTTCTTTAGACATATATTGATGTCTCCCAATGGACACACAGCTTGTAGAAACACAATATATATCTTCCTTTTGACATACAGTGTACAGTGTACAGTGGCATATTTCTTTTTCCTATAACTCAAATGAATAGCAGTCTTTTTCCATGTAAGGAGCTGTTCCACGCTTTCATCAGTTTGTACAAAAGACCTTTGTCAATTGCGTGTTGATCTTCACAGAACTTTGTGAAAGCACCTCCAGAAAACTCGCGTTTTTTTTACACAAACAATCGACCCTTTTAAATTCATTACTACGTTCTATACAAAAATACGCGTCACTGACCCACAACTATAATCAGAGAAAATGATAGAAGAAACCATGCCAATGCTTTATCTTCCTATAAAATTAGACAGAATTCTTAAATATTAGTAAATTAAGTTTTGGGGGAGAAACGGATAAAGGGAAGACGTGAATACGTGATTTATTTGTTAGTAAGCAGTTGAGACTTTATGTAGAGAAGTTAAAAAACTAACAGCAGAAAGACAATGATGGCGTAAACTGATTATAACAAAAATCCGATCATAAAATTAATTTATCCCAAATTCAGAGGGGAACAAAAAAAAACCCCGGAACATTTGTGCTTCAGCAAATAAGCAATGTTGGATGAAGCATTCTGCAAATTCTCCTCCATGCCAACAGAGGGCTACCTTTCCCAGGATTTTAGAGCTTCTTCCTCGGTCATTACACACTTCCAGTTCACCTGTTTATAAAACACATGGTTCATCATGTTAATTATGAATCCTTACAGATTTGTTATTTGTACTTCAGTCATGATCTTGTTTGGTCCATGTGCTGCTTTTTGATTGGTTCTTGAGGACAGTGTGGGTATATGGTCGCCTGGGAAAACCCCTTCTTATTATGACATTGTGACTTCTGAAATATGTTTGTGTTTTAATCTTGGATCAGTCAAATTATTAGTTATAGCGATTTAAAATCATTGGAAACTGGTAATGAAATAAGAGCATTTAAAACAAGTTTATTGATCGGTGAGAAAAACTTGCCATGGTTATGCTTTTTATTTTTTATGGCACAGGACTAAAAACTTGGTCAGAGCGTGGGTTTTGCTGTGTAATGACCTCATACCTAACCAAAAAAAAAAAAAAAAAAAAAAAAAACTCATGACAATGTTTGACAAATGATACACCTGACTATAACATTTCTTTTTTTTTTCTTATGAATGTCCCATTTCACTCTTCTGGGAAGATGTTCCAGTAGATTTTGTGGAGATTTTGTGGAGATTCATTCAGCCACAGGGGTGTTGACTGATGTAGGTGAGAAGATGATGAAGAGGTCTGGGGTACAGTCAGCATTCACATTTACCCCAAAGGTGTTCAATAGATCTGAAGATCTGTAGCAGGAGATCTTCCATACCCCATGTAAAGCATATCTTCATGAAGCTGGATTTGTGCACAGGGGCATCACGATGCTCAAACAGCAAAATTCCATGCTACAGGATCCAAAGACGTCTTACTATATACAATTGTGTGGCTCCAACTTTGTGGTAACAGTTTGGGGAAGAACCACATATGGCTAAAAAAAGTCAGGTGTCCAAATGTCTGAATTGTGTATATGGATGATACTGTAAAGATGAAAGCTTAGATGTAAAGCTTTATACATAGAATACATCGATTTTAATGTGCTTTTAAACAGTGTATGATTTTTTAGATATAGATGTTTTTTATTATGGTATAATAATTGGAAATAATTCAACACCCATAAAATCTAAAAGAAAATACAAATAGACAGATGAGTAAGTATGGACACAATGTGCATGGTGATATAGCGACATAAAATTGGAACATAAAAAGATAAAATAAAACCAGACGTCCGTTTTCTGTTCTGTCTCCAGGAAGATGCAGCTGTACCTCTGCCATGTTAATCTGTATTCTATTCGACATGTCATGTATCAGCAGTGGTGCTGAGAAAACGTGCTCGAGAAACCAGGAGAAGTCAATCTATATATAAAACATTTGTCACAAATTATTCTTCACTTTCTAAATAATAAAAAAATGGTGCATCTACTAATAATTATATACAAAAAAAAACGCGACAGGGTAGCAACTCTTCCGCAGCATGGTACTGGGTCATGACCCGGTGGTTGGGGAGCTCTGCTCTAAGCAAGAGCTAATTAGATGTATAGCTTGACCACAGAGGATCCGCATTTAGTTTGTTAGGCCACTCGATGATTTAATACTAGAGATTCACATGCACTTTCTATCTGACCACACATCCTGGTTCAAACTGAGCTGCGGTACAATCGTTTGTTTTGCTGCTTTACAATGTGCCGATTCAGGGCTTTGAAACGTAACATGCTAATGCTAGGGACAGATTTTCCGCACTGCCCCTTGGGAGAACATGGGAATAAATAGCAAGTAAACAACAGCAAGAAATTTTCTTAATTCAAGGCTTAGTGAAAGAAGCCCATGTACCACTTCATAGTATTCAAATGCTGAACCATTGATCTGAATTTTAGTCACAGTGATTACAAGTGCATGTATAAAAGGCAAAGCCGATATGTATATCAAGCTTGTGGTGAGTACAAATGATAACATGCATATCTGAAATACTGTAATAAAGACAGTTCACAAATAAACGAAATTGTAGAAATACACAAAAAAATGAGACACATGACTTTTCTAGTCAAAACATCCCACAAGAGCTGCAATTTTGGAGACGCTCTGACCCAGTCGTCTAGACATCACAATTTGTCAAACCCGCCCATTTTTTCTGCTCCTAACTTTGAGGACAAAATGTTCACTTGCTTCCTATTATATCCCACCCACTACCAGGTGTCATGATGAAGAATTAATCAGTGATATTCACTTCACAGCTCATAAGATTATACTGTCATTATGTAATGCCTGGTCGGTGTATTTGCATAGCAAGAGATAGATGATGGTGAGGAGGTGTGTGGGATTAGGACTCTAAAAAACAAATGAAGGAGTAATGGACATAGTAAAAATGCTGATGCAATGTTGCTATATGAGGCCAGACTCTGCATTGGGTAAAGATCGATATAACGGTGAGTGTGATGGATTTTATGTAATCTAGTATAAAATGTAAAGCTTTGGAACAGTGTATAGATGCAGAGGTGAGAAAGCTAGGTGAAAGATTAAAGCACCGCTGCATCATAAGGATTAAATCCCATTGCAACTCAATTAGTAGGTATTCTAATGGCATTGTGGGGGTTGAGACTGTTACCGAAATTGAAAACAACCCAACATATGAATGAAATGAAAAAAGGCCATTGAATATATCTGTTACTATTGAAGACCATGTTAATTATAAACATTCATCATTCAGCATGGACTTTTCTTTTTGCATTCACAAAGTGTGAGTCATCACTGCTGAATCTATTTGCATGTATCAACCCCTCTGAAGCCTGAATTCTGATTCTCTAAAATAAAGACCTGATCACACACTTTTATTTCTGCCCCTTTCTTGCACTTCCCAAGTGCCCAAATCCTAAAACCAACTTTAGAATAAAACTAAAACGTGAGCCATCAACCTGCACATTTTTTCTTTGCAAGCAATAATTTGCACTGACTTACTAGTAGGACACGAGTGATGATCTTTAGAGCAAGAACACACAGAAGCGGTTCGAACAATTACACAAGGTAAGATAATTAGCTCAGAAATATAACTTGATTACTGTTTGTTTTCTGAAGGTTCAGGTATTGTCAAGTAACTTATTTCTTAGAATCCATTACCAAAATTTGTCATAATCCTGCCATATTCCATTGCGTCCTCAGCTCCTTTCCATTACTTTCCAACCAACATGATGGTTTATTCTGGTTCTCAGGACGGTTGCCTTCTTCTTCAGTCTTCACGTCCCAACCTCACCCAGATTTAATCAGTCAAAGCATTGCATCTATAGGCCACGTTTTACCAGTGTCACAAAAGTAGCTTTACTGAACCTCAGATGTAGATTTGGCTCCATAATGAACAAACTGTGAGAAGGTTCGAACAGTGCATTTGAGCAAAAAGCACAAACAGTGTTAAGTTTAATCTCTATACAATATGTGTTGATGTGGTGTAGAGCAGAGCTACACTTTTAGTAAATATGTGTTCCTCAAGGGTTCCTTGGTAAAGCATGAATGGGTTCTTCCTGACACCAAGACTCCTATGTTATAGGTTGGTAAGAGTTCCCCAAAATAGACAAACCAAAAAATTTACATGAGTTATATAATGGTCAGGCGGTGGGCAGTATCAGGACTCATGCCGGAGCATCCTTCTGTCCTCACCGTGGTCTTTGATATATTGCTACGTGTTTCACGTTGACGGCACAGACGCTCGCGGTAGTTTTGCGCGAAGATCAGGAGCATGAGTGGGTTGATGCAGCTATGCGAGTAGCTCAGACAGATGCTGATGTTGTAGGCGTAGACAAAGGCCAGCGAGGGCTTTTGGATACCCAAGTTGATGACCTGGATCACGTGATACGGTGTCCAGCACAGCAAAAAGAGCGCAATAACCATCAAAACCATCTTGGTGGCTCTCTTAGCCCACTGAGACTGCTTGCGTTTGACCCGACGCATGGACTGGAATACATGGTACAGAGTGAGCGAGTAGAAGGTGCTGATGATAATGAGGGGCACGAGGAATCCCAGCATCGACTGGTACAGGGTGTACCAGTACATGTCCTGGGGCCCATCGAAGTACATCATGCACATGATGGACTGCTCCTTGGAGATTACCTTGGTGTAGATCATGACAGGGATGGTGAGCAGGAAACTCCCAAGCCACACCAGGACGTTGATGATGACAGTCCACTGGATGGTACGATTCTCTGACATGGGATGGACGATGGCAATGTACCTTATGAGAAAATGACCAGAGAAAGAGTTAGCAATTCGGATGCCATGAAGTATTTGTATAATAAAGGTAATCAAATCTTTGCATAAAAACCAAGAATTTCTTTATTCTGAGTTTATCCCTGCTCTAACAATTTTTCGAAACCCTGATAATCCAATATTTATACTGGTATAATTTTTGCATTTACTGCTCACATTTAAGGGGTGACAGTAAGGGGCTATATTCTTTTTTTATTTTTTTATTTATCGAAATGAATCGCATGATTGTCATGAGTTGATTGCACATTTTTATGTTCTAAATGTACCTCAAATTAATTATTTTCCAGTTTACAGCAGATCATCCATTTCCATACCCCCCCTGTCCTCTACATCTGCCTCTTTCTCACCAGCTACCTGCATGTCTTCCTTTACCACACCCATAAACCTCCTCCTTGGCCTTCCTCTTTTCCTGCTTCCTGGTGGCTCCATCCTCAGCATTCTCCTACTGATATACCCCATGTCCCTCCTATGCACAACCATGCCAATCTCGCTTCCCTCACCTTGTCTCCAAATCGTCCTACATGCTCTGTCCCTCTAATAAACTAATTTCTAATCCGGTCTATCGTCGTCACTCCCAACGAAAACCTCAACATCTTCAGCTCTGCTACCTCCAGCTCCACCTCCTGTCTTTTACTGCCACTGTCTCTAAACCATACAACATCGCAGGTCTCACCACAGACCTATAAACTTTCCCTTTCACTCTCACAGATACTCTTCTATCACAAATCACTCCTGCTATCACTCTTCTCCACACACTCCACCCTGCCTGCCCTCTTTTTTTCACTTCTCTAACACACTCTTCATTACTTTACACTGTTGACCCCAGGTACCTGAACTCCTCCACCTTCTCCACCTCTTCTCCCTGCAACCGCACCACTCCACTGCCCTCCCTCTCATTCACACACATGTACTCTGTTTTACTCCTACTGACTTTCATTCCTCTTCTCTCCAGTGTAGTCCCTTTAAAGACTTGAATGATTTATTGCTCTTATCTGTACGATTAAAAAGACAGAATCAAAAAATTGGTTCATTGCCGGATGTGTTGCATCATGGCGGATTTTGGTGTTTGATTTGAGACTTGCCGCATCAGTAAAACAAATATTTTATTGATGAAACAACATTTTCGGTGGGGTAAATTTTTTGTATATAAATAAAAAAAGGGACGTCATGAATACATTTAAAGTAAAGTGTGTTGCGCAGAAGGTTTAGTTTAGTGCCGTTAAAATTTATTTGCGTTAATGCCTTAATAACTCTTTCATTTTTACAGCCCTTATATATACAGTGCCCTCCACAATTATTGGCACCCCTGTTTAAGATGTGGTCATGGACTTCTAAAAATTCTCCTTTTTTTAAAAACAACATAGAACCCAAATGCAAAAAAAGAGAAAAATCCAACCTTTTATTTAAGTACATTACTTTGGTGGTAAAAAAAATCACACATTTAGAAAAAAAAAACTTGAAATCATGTGTGCCACAATTATTGGCACCCCTGATGTTAATACTTTGTACAACCTCCTTTTGCCAACAAGACAGCACTTAATCTCCTCCTATAACATTTCACAAGATTGGAGAACACAGAGAGAGGGATTTTTGACCATTCTTCTTTGCACAATCTTTCTAGATCATCCAGTGTCCTGGGTCCTCTCTTATGCACTCTTCTCTTTAGCTCGCCCCACAGGTTTTCAATTGGGTTGAGGTCTGGGGACTGAGATGGCCATGGGAGGACCTTGAGTTTGTGACTGCTGAACCACTTTTGTGTAGATTTTGCCACATGTTTTGGATCATTATCCTGCTGAAAGACCCAATGACGACCCATCTTCAGCTTTCTGGCAGAGGCCATCAGGTTTTTATTTAAAATATCCTGGTACTTCAAAGCGTTCATAATGCCATGCACCCTAACAAGGTTCCCAGGGCCTTTGGAAGAGAAACAGGCCCACAGCATCACAGATCCTCCACCATACTTCACGGTGGGCATGAGGTGCTTTTCGGCATACTCATCTTTTGTTTTACGCCAGACCCACTTAGAGTGTTTGTTGCCAAAAAGCTCAATCTTAGTCTCATCTGACCAAAGCACACGATCCCAGTTGAAGTCCCAGTACCGCTTAGCAAACTCCAGACGTTTACGTTTGTGAGTGTTAGTGAGAAAAGGCTTTTTCCTTGCATGCCTCCCAAACAGCTTGTTGGCATGTAGAGAGCGTCTGATGGTTGTTTTGGAGACTCTGTGACCCCAAGATGCCACTCTTTGATGCAATTCTGTGACGGTGAGCTTGGGAAATTTTTTTACTTCTCTTACCATCCTCCTCACTGTGCGTTGTGGCAAGATAAACTTGGGACCTCTTCCAGCCTTGTTTGTCACTGTTCCAGTTGTTTTAAACTTCTTAATGATTCCTCTGACTGTAGATACCGGCAAGTTAAGGCGAGTGGCTATTTTCTTGTAGCCATTGCCTGACTTATGAAGGTCGACACACATCTGCCTTACTTGAATGGTGTGTTCTCTTGTCTTTGCCATGTTGACAAATGGGTAAGAGAATTAGGCCTCTGTGTCACGTCATATTTATACCCCAGGGAAACAGGAAATCATGAATTACTAATTAAAAGTCCCTAAATACCCTGACCAACCTTAGCAACTAAAAAAAAAAAAATTTAAAAAAAAAAACCAATTAAATTTTTCAGAGGAATTCTGAATACTTTCGGCATATACTGTATATATATATTATATACACTGTATATTATATATATATATATATATATATATATATAAAACTTGAAAATATCATAAGCCGACACATGGCCTTGCCTACCCATGAGTCTTAAAGAATGGTGATCAGTATGTAATAGTATATTGTAATTTGTTTATTTAACAAATTGCACTATAAAATTGAGCAAAACGGAGCAATTTACACTACTGTAATGTATCGACTTTACTGCATATATGTACATGGCGAAGACCATCGGTTCACGAGTGAAGAGCGGAGCCGTTCCCACTGTTTTATTGTACGGTGGTGCTGATAAAAAGGAGAGACAAGCGCTGAAATTGGGTTTTGAAACACATCTCTAAAAAAAAAATTGATTTGATTTTAAAAAACCAAGACAGCTGAACTGGCCCCTGGTAAGAGAAGGCATTTTACAAGGTGGGGGATGGGGACATCCTGGCAGATTCCCAAAGTATAATAGAATAAAATTTAAATACATCGTAAAAAATTTTTTATTTATAACACTTTTTTCATATCGATATGGTCATGGCAAGATCAAAAACTCATACGTTAAACCGTCAAAAAACTCTGGCAAAGTTTTTCGCCGATAAAACTTTTTTTTTTTTATTTGTTGAACAGTTTGCTCAATGTACTCTATCATTCATTCATCTTCACTAAGTGTTTGTTCCTGGTCAGGGTTACGGTGGATAACTGGTTTAAAGGGAAGATCTACTACTATAGAGCTCTGATCTTAACCCTACTGAACACCTTTAGTATGAATTGTAACACTGACTGCACCCCAGGACTCTTCATGTAGGGTGAAGAGTCCTGGTGTGCAGTCAGTGTTACAATTCATACTAAAGGTGTTCAGTGAATCCCTACAAATCTTCAGAATCACACTCCAAAATCTAGTGGAACATCTTCCTAGAAGAATTTGAAAACAGCATATGGGGACTAAATGTGGTATGTTTATAAAGCCACAAACTTTTGACAGATCATCGTAGATTCTCGAGATGCTTTCCATAATAAAACACAATTCATAAAAAGTATATACACGTGACATCGCCGTAAAAAAAAAAAAGAATTAAAAGAAAATAAAAATCCACAAGTTCCAGAGCATAAGAAGGAAGATAAGAAGAAAAGGCCTTATAACCCCATGGAGCATAAATGAGTCTGAGGACCAGCTAAAAGAGCAATAGCAGGTTTAGGGTTATACCAATCTTATGTTTAGATGTCTACAACTATTGTTCTATATATTTGACTTCTTATAGACTTTTACTTTTGATATTTTTCATCTAAAAGCGCAAACTTAAAGACCTTTACTGATGTCACGGTAAATCAGAAGATTATTACTGTTACTCGACCACAGAAAAGGGTTATTTTATCCATGAGTGTTTTTAAACATGCGTTTTTGAAGCCTAAATTACTTTGTTTACTCCGACAGTCACATGCTAAGTGACTTTACACTGCCTGAGGCTGAATTGGGCCTGATATGAACTTGTGGACTGCTTTAAAAAAAAAAAAAAAAACAGGACGACGAAGGAAAAGCGACGAATAAGACCACGCTACATTTAATACACTTAATCCATTATCCACAGAGCTTTAATCGTTTTCCGTCTGTACTTGTGGAACGCATATCATCACTGCACCCTCAATTACACTCTCCCTGTGCCTCATGAGCCATTAATTACAATAATGTCTTCTGTTATAATAGAGGCACAGTACAAGAAGGTACACGTTGCCAAATATAGCAGGAACCAGTGCTGAGTCTAATCGCCTGCTTCCTTTTTTCTTTAGAAAATACATTCCTTCCAGAGTGTGACTGCGGTGTCCTTGGCGATTCTCACGCAGCGCAGGATCATATGCTTCAATAAGAGATGAAATGAAATGCACATGACCCGTCCGACCGACCGGGCCCCATCTGCGTCCGTAAGAGGCGCGGCGAGCGAAGAGCTCAGGGCTTAGCGCCACCATGAAATGTTATCATATTATAGGGGAGTTATTAAAGCGTCTCTTTCTTAACGCTCTCGGGACATCACATGCTCTCCAGCTTTGTTGTGGAAGAAACTTGCAGAGCTACTACTGATGCAGCGGAGTGAAATATGCACAGCCTTAGGATACGATCGGGAAAATTGTTTAGATCATTAAAGTTAAATCAGAGATTCTGGATTTTAGGGTCTCATTGTGAATATCTGTTTCCAGCATACGTATTTACATGTCCAGATGTTCCTCGTTGTTTTTATTGAAAATTCTTCCGTTAGCATGAATAACGTTAGCATGAATAACATAACGGACAGTGCATTTCTCCAAACATTTCTCCGAACATCGAATTTTACAAGAAAAGTATTAATTTAAGGTACATTTAGAACAGATAAAACTATAAAACTATATTATTAGGTCATTAGAGTGGAGTTTATTATGGAGGACGTTTTGGAGACAAGGTGAGGGAGGTGTGATTGAGATGGTTGGGACATGTGGAGAGGAGGGACATGGGGTATATCAGTAGAAGAATGCTGAGGATGGAGCCGCAAAGAAGGAGGTTTACTTATGTGGTGAATTATATATATATATATATATACACCAGGGAACCTCATTATAATTTATATATATTCAATATATATATATATATATATATATTGAATATATATAAATTATAATGAGGTTCCCTGGTGTATATATATATATATATATAATTCACCACATAAGTAAACCTCCTTCTTTGCGGCTCCATCCTCAGCATTCTTCTACTGATATACCCCATGTCCCTCCTCTCCACATGTCCCAACCATCTCAATCACACCTCCCTCACCTTGTCTCCAAAACGTCCTCCATAATAAACTCCACTCTAATGACCTAATAATATAGTTTTATAGTTTTATCTGTTCTAAATGTACCTTAAATTAATACTTTTCTTGTAAAATTCGATGTTCGGAGAAATGTTTGGAGAAATGCACTGTCCGTTATGTTATTCATGCTAACGGAAGAATTTTCAATAAAAACAACGAGGAACATCTGGACATGTAAATACGTATGCTGGAAACAGATATTCACAATGAGACCCTAAAATCCAGAATCTCTGATTTAACTTTAATGATCTAAACAATTTTCCCGATCGTATCCTAAGGCTGTGCATATTTCACTCCGCTGCATCAGTAGTAGCTCTGCAAGTTTCTTCCACAACAAAGCTGGAGAGCATGTGATGTCCCGAGAGCGTTAAGAAAGAGACGCTTTAATAACTCCCCTATAATATGATAACATTTCATGGTGGCGCTAAGCCCTGAGCTCTTCGCTCGCCGCGCCTCTTACGGACGCAGATGGGGCCCGGTCGGTCGGACGGGTCATGTGCATTTCATTTCATCTCTTATTGAAGCATATGATCCTGCGCTGCGTGAGAATCGCCAAGGACACCGCAGTCACACTCTGGAAGGAATGTATTTTCTAAAGAAAAAAGGAAGCAGGCGATTAGACTCAGCACTGGTTCCTGCTATATTTGGCAACGTGTACCTTCTTGTACTGTGCCTCTATTATAACAGAAGACATTATTGTAATTAATGGCTCATGAGGCACAGGGAGAGTGTAATTGAGGGTGCAGTGATGATATGCGTTCCACAAGTACAGACGGAAAACGATTAAAGCTCTGTGGATAATGGATTAAGTGTATTAAATGTAGCGTGGTCTTATTCGTCGCTTTTCCTTCGTCGTCCTGTTTTTTTTTTTTTTTTTAAAGCAGTCCACAAGTTCATATCAGGCCCAATTTAGCCTCAGGCAGTGTAAAGTCACTTAGCATGTGACTGTCGGAGTAAACAAAGTAATTTAGGCTTCAAAAACGCATGTTTAAAAACACTCATGGATAAAATAACCCTTTTCTGTGGTCGAGTAACAGTAATAATCTTCTGATTTACCGTGACATCAGTAAAGGTCTTTAAGTTTGCGCTTTTAGATGAAAAATATCAAAAGTAAAAGTCTATAAGAAGTCAAATATATAGAACAATAGTTGTAGACATCTAAACATAAGATTGGTATAACCCTAAACCTGCTATTGCTCTTTTAGCTGGTCCTCAGACTCATTTATGCTCCATGGGGTTATAAGGCCTTTTCTTCTTATCTTCCTTCTTATGCTCTGGAACTTGTGGATTTTTATTTTCTTTTAATTCTTTTTTTTTTTTACGGCGATGTCACGTGTATATACTTTTTATGAATTGTGTTTTATTATGGAAAGCATCTCGAGAATCTACGATGATCTGTCAAAAGTTTGTGGCTTTATAAACATACCACATTTAGTCCCCATATGCTGTTTTCAAATTCTTCTAGGAAGATGTTCCACTAGATTTTGGAGTGTGATTCTGAAGATTTGTAGGGATTCACTGAACACCTTTAGTATGAATTGTAACACTGACTGCACCCCAGGACTCTTCATGTAGGGTGAAGAGTCCTGGTGTGCAGTCAGTGTTACAATTCATACTAAAGGTGTTCAGTGAATCCCTACAAATCTTCAGAATCACACTCCAAAATCTTGTGAAACATCTTCCTAGAAGAATTTGAAAACAGCATATGGGGACTAAATGTGGTATGTTTATAAAGCCACAAACTTTTGACAGATCATCGTAGATTCTCGAGATGCTTTCCATAATAAAACACAATTCATAAAAAGTATATACACGTGACATCGCCGTAAAAAAAAAAAAGAATTAAAAGAAAATAAAAATCCACAAGTTCCAGAGCATAAGAAGGAAGATAAGAAGAAAAGGCCTTATAACCCCATGGAGCATAAATGAGTCTGAGGACCAGCTAAAAGAGCAATAGCAGGTTTAGGGTTATACCAATCTTATGTTTAGATGTCTACAACTATTGTTCTATATATTTGACTTCTTATAGACTTTTACTTTTGATATTTTTCATCTAAAAGCGCAAACTTAAAGACCTTTACTGATGTCACGGTAAATCAGAAGATTATTACTGTTACTCGACCACAGAAAAGGGTTATTTTATCCATGAGTGTTTTTAAACATGCGTTTTTGAAGCCTAAATTACTTTGTTTACTCCGACAGTCACATGCTAAGTGACTTTACACTGCCTGAGGCTAAATTGGGCCTGATATGAACTTTTGGACTGCTTTAAAAAAAAAAAAAAAAACAGGACGACGAAGGAAAAGCGACGAATAAGACCACGCTACATTTAATACACTTAATCCATTATCCACAGAGCTTTAATCGTTTTCCGTCTGTACTTGTGGAACGCATATCATCACTGCACCCTCAATTACACTCTCCCTGTGCCTCATGAGCCATTAATTACAATAATGTCTTCTGTTATAATAGAGGCACAGTACAAGAAGGTACACATTGCCAAATATAGCAGGAACCAGTGCTGAGTCTAATCGCCTGCTTCCTTTTTTCTTTAGAAAATACATTCCTTCCAGAGTGTGACTGCGGTGTCCTTGGCGATTCTCACGCAGCGCAGGATCATATGCTTCAATAAGAGATGAAATGAAATGCACATGACCCGTCCGACCGACCGGGCCCCATCTGCGTCCGTAAGAGGCGCGGCGAGCGAAGAGCTCAGGGCTTAGCGCCACCATGAAATGTTATCATATTATAGGGGAGTTATTAAAGCGTCTCTTTCTTAACGCTCTCGGGACATCACATGCTCTCCAGCTTTGTTGTGGAAGAAACTTGCAGAGCTACTACTGATGCAGCGGAGTGAAATATGCACAGCCTTAGGATACGATCGGGAAAATTATATATATATATATGTGTGTGTGTGTGTGTGTGTGTGTGTGTGTGTGTGTGTGCGCGCGCGTCTCAGGTGATTAGTTTGTAAAAGTTGACTCTTAAGGAAGAGAAGATTTTTCTGAGAAGAACTTTTCTAAAAGAGCGCACGTGTGTGTGTGTGTGTGTGTGTGTGTGTGTGTGTGTGTGTGTACACACCTGTCGATGCAGAGCACAGTGACGATACCCACAGTGGTGAATTGGCTGCTGACGTCCACCACCACCACGGCTTTGCACATGAAGGCGCCGAAGACCCAGCTGCGCTCCCACACCAGCTGATGGATGTTGAAGGGCATGACGAGCAGGAAGAGCAGGTCGGCCACGGCCAGGTTCAGCACGTACACGTCCGACACCATGCGCTTCTTGCACGTGGCCACGGCGTAGATCACGAGCGCGTTGGCGATCACCCCGACCGCGCACAGGAGCCCGTACACGGCGGGAAAGACGTGCGTAAAAGGCGCCGCCGCGTCGCCATCGGACTCCGAGAGGTTCACGCAGGGCAGAGAGCTGTTGTGGAGCGCGTCGGGGTCGCACGACCACGCCGCAGCCGCTGCCGAGTTGTTCAGCATCTTCACCGGAAATCAGCTACCCGAGGAGCGAAAGATATCCGCTTTAATGCGCTGGAGGAGACACGAGGTCTCCAAGCACGCGCATGGCGAGAAGTTTTGCACCACCTTATCACCAACCAGAGAGGGACTGATCTTTCACTGCATGCTCAAATGCCTTTTGTTATATGTCAGCTGAGGAGTGTGTGTGTGTGTGTGTGTGTGTGTGTGTGTGTGTGTGTGTGTGGGCGTGAACTTAAACCATCTTTGCGCAAACACGCACCAGTTTCCGTTTGAGAGCATTTAATTTCCCTCTTCAAATCTCAGCCCTTTCACTATCTATCTATCTATCTATCTATCTATCTATCTATCTATCTATCTATCTATCTATCTATCTATCTATCTAATTATCTATCTATCCATCTATCCATCTATCTATCTATCTAAAGTATTGGGACACCAGGCTTTTCCAGCCATGTTTGGATACATTACATTTGCGACATAATGCCCTTACAACCAAACAGCTGAGGTTTAAGGGCCCAGCAGTGGACGCTTAGTGGTGCTGGGATTTGAATTTGTGAGCTTCCAATCCAGAGTACTATGCCTAAACCACTGAGCTACCACCTCCCAGTTACTGGTTGGAGGAACACAACTGTATTGAGGTGTTTGGATGCTGGAGCATGGAATTTTCCCTTCACTTGAAGTAGGAGACCCAGAACCTGTTCCAGCATGACAATGCTGTTGTGCACAAAGTCAGCTCCATAAAGGTATTCTTTACATGGGTTGGAGTGGAAGATCTTCAGTGGACACATTTGGGATGAATGTAAAAGCTGACTGAACCCCAGGCCTCCTCACCTCACCTACATCAGTACCTGCCTTTACTAACAACCTAGTAGCTGAATGAATTTCACTAAATGTGGATTAATTATTAATAAATAATAATAATAATAATAATAATAATAATAATAATAATAATACAACTTTAATAATAATATCGCAGACCCTTAAATTAACACTAAAAAGAATGATCTTAAATGTTTCTTGTTATTAATCATCATAGATTGTTATTGTTATGCGCCTAAAATCTGCACCATGTCATCACTAGAGTGTATCCCAAAATACACTAATGGGTGTGGTTACTATGGTAACCCATGGCAATGTTTTGTAGTTATGGTAAACAAGACATAAAATTTATAGAGTTATAAATCAATCTGAGGGTTTTTTCCCCAATAAAAGAAAAACACAAAAAAAAAAAACCCAAAGTTTTCCACAAATTAAAGTAATAAAAATAAAATAGAAAGAACAATAAAAGAGAAAGAAAGATAAACAGAAGGAAGGAAAGATTAATTCTATCAAAAACAAACAAGTAAATAAAGAAACTAATTATTTTAAAGCAATTTTCTCTTTTGTTTCTTTATTGTTTAATTATAGAATTGTTCACTTTTTTATACTTGAACAAATCTCAATATTTTCATTCTTTTTTCTTTCTTTATATTTATATAGAAATGCATATAAAAATTTATATTCAAGAGAGAGAGAGAGAGAGATGATTGAAAAGTGTTTTTGCTTTGTGCTTTTCTTGGACATGTTTCTCTACAGGATACCTTTTATTACAAGCTATCTAAGAGATTTAGGAGATTTTGGTCTTAACATGGGGGGCAAACACTTTTTCACACAGGGCCATGTAGTTTTGGATTTTGTTTTCCCTCAATAATAAAAACCTTCACCTTCATGTTGTTTTCACTTGTGTTTATCTTTTACTCATATTTAAATTAGTTTGATGATCTGAAACACTAAAAGTAAAGAAACCAGAAAGGGGGCAAACACTTTTTCACACCACTGTACATGATTTCACAGATGTTTCCAATTACCCAACATTGCTTTGATTGACAGGGGAGTGAGAATATGCTCCGCCCATTAGAGCATCATGGACTCAAGGGCCCAAGAATGGCAACTTGACCTTCCATTCAGTAACCCAGAGCCTTAACCACAATATTATATGATGTTATATGGTGCAGCTGTGGCTCCAGTGAAAGGAGACTTGTTGAGTTCTTGCTTTAGTAATGGCACTTTTGCTTTTTACAATTCTCACTGTATGAGATTCCCGTCAGTGATGCAGCGCTCTGTTATACTGTGTTTCTCTATAATATTAATGGTTTCTGAAGCCATAATGGTTTTAAGAGGTGGATTGATTGAGGACACAGCTGAAGGTCTACGCTAGTAAGATGTAGGACTCCTGAGCAGTGAGCAGATTTATAGAAAATAATGATGGACTTAAAATGAATTATTAATAATGTCAAATTCGGTCCTATGACTTCTCAGCATTAGGAATTTTTTAATGTGTGTGTGTGTGTGTTTTACAGCATGAACAAAACATTTATGAGTATCTATTTACTTATCGACATCCTTCTTTATTCGCCTCTGCTCATCATTTCGAGGTGAATTCTTTACCTCCTTGTGACTGAAGCTCTGATGCATTCGGATTTGTTTCTTATTTTAATCATGGACCACATTTCTTGTGATTGAAAGATGTTGAATCTTTCACAGTGATTGTTATGTTGTGAAATTCCCACATTTCAAAGCATCTGTAATTGGACTTGTTTTTTGTGTTAATATGAGATGTTAATATCACATACTGTATACTGTACATGTGCTTGTTCCTCTTTCTCCAGTATAATAACCTCCTGGGAAAGCTGTCCACTACATTTTGGGGCTGGTGATATTACAATTCTGGTGATATTACAATTCTTTTTAAAGGTGTTTAAATGTGTTGAGGTCAAGGCTCCCTGCAGAGCACTCTAGTTGTTCCATTCCAACCTTAACACCAGCAACTATGTCTTCATGAAGCTCACTTTGTACACGGGGACATCCTTATTGAGGTCAAGTAAAGTAGAAGTTGTAATGCTATGCTAAGGCGAAAATGCTATGCATTTGTGTGCGTTGGGGAGGAACTACATTTGGGTGTGATGGGCAGGGTTGCAGATCACAAGAGGTGGTACGAGAAAAAACTCCCAGAGACAACATAGGGAAGAAAAATTTAAAGGTTAAGAGGAGCTCATTTTCTTCTGGGTTAGTAAGATTTGAATTGTCCACCGTAAAGGAATCATTACAGCACATGATTGGATCTGGAAGGCAAACGTGAAACAATATATTGATACCTTTTCAGAAAAAGATGGCTGCAGCCCTATTAGCTATGACCTTCAAAATAGTCCCCTTGCACTGCAATACAGCGTTCCTGCCACTTCTGAAATGTGTCCTAAGAGTCTTATTGAAGCGTGTCAAGCTCCTTCTGGATTTCCGCAAAGGTGTCAAAACGACATACCTGGCGCTGAATCTGGCAAGGGTTCGGAAGTGAGATTGTGTTTCTCCAGTGATAACCTGTGAAGAAAGCAGACGTGTTAACGTACGCGGTCAGAATAACATCAGTTGCACAGATGTACACAGGACAATGTTTGTCAGTTGGCAGACTGACTTACGAAGGTCGGTGCTCCCTGTAACTATGCGTGCAGCCTTGTGCTGCCATCTGTTACCATGTTACAGAACTAGACTCGAAACACCCTGTTGTAACATCCTTCTCATTTATGGCATATGGGAGACTCCCTTTTCCAAGGCATTTTACTATTTAAACAAAAGAACAGTTAAGGTCCTTGCGCAGGGACCCTGCAATGGGTGGTACCCCTTTTCCTTTCGAACTGAACAAATATTGTGGACTAGAAGTGTGCCTTGCCCTCAAGTGTACTTCAGTCCTCTATAAAGCCCATGTTATTTCAAGCCCTTTCCAAAGGCCATCCATCAATTCTGTGAAAATAACCCCTAAAAACAACCTACCATAGGCTTTTTATTGCAAGAGGAAAAAGTATGATGGCATTGGACACCACCTTCAAGATAAATATCATGTATTAGATCTACATCCCCCCCCCCCGGTCCTCTCCTCCTACTGAATACTCAAAAGAAAAGGCTTATACTTATAAAGCAGAATTTATAGCCGTATCTTTAAAGACCAAAAAGGTATGACACGTTTGAACTCTAATAATGTCTACAGAAGAGATTAGTTAGAGATAAAGCACAAGAAAAACAATGTGCGCCGAAATGGGAGTCTCAGGAAATGACTTTTGAGTTCTTGCTCTCTGGTCTGTTTTTGTTCACTTCCTGTTCTCCAGAGACGCCCTCAGAAAAGAGAGAGCAACATTACTGGGTCTCAGCGCTTTGAGAAGATCAGATCCCCTTGACAGCACATCAACTGTTCGCGGATTAATCAGGAAATAGCCCATGACCCGGTGGGAATGCACTCGAAGGGCTGCCCAAGTCCCAAAGCGTGCTAGCTATGGAATTTCGAACCCACCTCGAAAAAGTGCATTCCGTTGAGCTCGCTGGCCTTTTAGCGAAAGCAATTCACAGTTTAGCAGAGGCAATTGGCACCCTCTTTAATAACCCGATAAAGCTCACAGACAATTTTCACAGTCCATGGATTAGCATGCAATTTACGCCCGTGCCTGTCGCCTGCTAATCTCTCTGTTCTCTCCGTTCAAGTTAATTTGCCAGACTGGCATGCTTTAAGCGAGGATGTGCACTGAAGTGAAATGTTCCAAATGTTCCGAACGAGGATTGCTCTTTTTTTTCCCCTAAAACCCTACCTACTGTACTGTATGAGTCAGCATAAGCCTGAATCTGATCCTTTCGATAACACAAACATCCCTTGTTCTCTCTCAGAGCCTTGATCTCATTTTTGTTATGAACTCTTTATCTAAAGGTTGTGTTTCATCTCTCTGGAGATTCCTTCCCCTGTCTATTATATCTACAAGATGAAAAGATTATGATCCTGAGTCTATTAAAGTCCGGAGACTGAATCGTGGACGGGTGCTGGGGCCATAATTACATGTGGTTTGGGAAAAAATGTTCAGCTGTTTTAAACAGTGCATATTTCTATTGGTTGGAGAAAATGGCCTGTTGTGTAATCAGATTTTTTTTAACTATATGAGATCATAAGGGCATTTTAATGTCAGTGAAAGAAACATGCTGAGATGTTTAGATGGTAAGTTTGGTGGTTGGATAGAGGTTGGATTAAAGAATAGACTGGTGGTTGTATTCCAGGTTAAATTAGAGGATGGATCGGAGGATGGTGTGGTAGTTGTATTCCAGGATGGATTAGAGATTGGACTGGAGGTTGGATTGGAAGATGAACTGGAGGTTATATTGGACATTGGCTTGGAGATTGGACTGGAGATTAAATTTGGTTTTGGATTGGAGGACGGTCTCTCATTTGTATTTGAGGTTGGACTGAAGATTGGATTGGAGATTGTATTCGAGGTTGGATTGGAGAATGGACTAGAGGTTGGTTTGGCATTTGTATTTGTGGTTGGACTGGAGATTGGATTGGAGGATTGACTGGTGATTGTATTCGAGTTTGAATAGGATCATGGACTAGTGGTTGTATTTCAGGTTAGATTGGAGATTGGATTGGAGGATGGTCTCTCATTTGTATTTGAGGTTGGACTGAAGATTGGATTGGAGGTTGTTTTTGAGGTTGTATTGGAGATTGGATTGGAGAATGGACTGGACGTTGTATTCAAGATTGGATTATAGGATGGACTAGGGGTTGGTTTGACATTTGTATTTGTGGTTGGACTGGAGATTGGATTGGAGGATTGATTGGCATTTGTATTGAATGTTGTATTGGAGGTATGTATGGGAGGAGGGACTCAAGGTTAAATTGGAATTTGGATTATGGATTTGAGGTTGGACTGAAAGTTGGATTAGAGGGTGGAGTAAAGTTTGAATTGCTTCTGTATATTACCTGTAGATGTAGACAAGGTGCTTTTCATGTCTTAGTAATACTATATATACATATATGTGCTGTATGTAAATATAAAACTACCTTGAAACATTATTGTCATTTGCACATCTGCATCTACTGTCTGCTGTGTCACATACTTTATAACACATCATACTGTAACCTCTACCTAAACCTTTGCATTACAGGTACACATCATAATGTTTACCTTTATATCTCCAGTGTTATATTGTACCATAACTTATAATTTATTTCATTTATTTGATATGTGCACCACTCATTGAATAAAACTGCATTCCATTGTCTTTTACATGTACTCTGACAATTATGTTTTATATGGACAACATATTGGGACACCTGACTACTTTTTCAGCCGATGGTCATTTTTCCCCAAACTGTTACCACAAACCCGGAGGCACACAATTGTATTGAATGTCTTTGGACAATTCCCCTTGTGCACAAAGCCAGCCCCAAAAATAGGTTGGAGTTGAAGATCTCCTGCTATAGAGCTCTGTCCTCAACCCTATTCAACACTTTTGGGATAAACTGAAACACTGGCTGCACCCCAGGCCTCCTCACCTCACCCACATCAGTAGCTGAGTTTACTAACACCTTTGTGACTAAACGAATCTCAAGCACACTCCAAAATCTAGTGGAACATCTTCCCATGCGAGTGGAGGTTAACAGGAAATGAAGACTAGATGAGGAAAGATCAGATTTCCACAAACTTTTCTCCTTATATTGTTTGTGTTATTTCTGCATTTATAATGCTTTAAAAGATAAAATATTTTACTTGATCATCTGTTTTATCTTTTCCTGCTCTGCACTAACCATAAAACAGTGTCATTATGGTAGCCTCTGGCCTTCTCGGACAGAAACAAGGTCATGATGTATAAGGCAAGCAAAGAGATGTTAATCAGGTCGAGGCAGGATCTCCTGTTGCAGTCATGATTGATGTTAGATTATTGAGCAGGATGTCCAGCATGTGACTCTGATCAGCATCGAGTGAAAGAGAAGTCTGTTCTCGATGTGGGTCTGGCTCTTTGTACTTGTCAGTAGTATCAGGTCGAGAATTACTGATCATCAGATGTTCAATCTTATCTAATGAACGTACATACAGTATGTATAGTATAATATATTAGAGTTGTGCAAGTCCATAACTGAAACCGATGTGATTTTTGCATTTTGATTCCTAGCCGACGATAGAATACATTGAAGATATGATACATATAAAGCAGCTACCGATGCAATGCAAAACGATTCCCACTATTACGATGCAGAAAAATATGATGCTCTGCAATTCAGTAGGTTTACTTTTGTTTCTTTGGTTCCAACAGACAGCAAATCAACAATTTACTAAAGTGCCTTCTGACTGTTAAAGCATGGCCCCTTACACAAACACACCTTTACAGTGCAAAAAAAAGAAAAAGAAAGATGAAATAAAACCAGACGTTCTTTTCCTCTTTTGTCTACTGGAAGTCACAACTCTTCCTCTGCCATGTTATTCTGTACTCTATGTGACTCTCAGGACACGCCTCGGTCTCTCGGTTTTTAGATTCCCCAACTCATTACCTACTTAAAGATTCCTTAAAGACTTCTATGAAGCTTTTAGATTGTGGGTGAAGCAAGTGAAGCCACCCGCAGGTAGAGATAAATCTGTCCAACAGAATCATGGAGTAACAAGAGCCATCTCTTGGACAAAAGTTTGTGGACAAGATTACAAACTTAATATAAATATAACTCGAATTTTTCAAACTTGAAAAGTGCTAATTTAGGTATTTCAGGAAGAGGTTGGTCTTCAGTCGTCTCATGAAGATAATCAGGACTCTGCTGTACGAACATCTAGGGGAAGTTCATTCCACCACCTCGGTGCCAAAACGGAGAAGAGCCTTGAAGTGTACATACCTCTCATTCTGAGAGAAGGTGGTACCAGTCGAGCAGTGCTGGAGGATCTCAGACAGCGTGGTGCAGTGCGAGATGTGATTAGGTCACTGAGGTGAGATGGTGCTGGTCCATTTTTGGGGAGGCAGAGTATCTCCCAAGCATGAGGTGGGTCTTCAGGGCTGCATGGCTTACAACCAGATTGCACTTGTATAGAAGCCTAACCTAAAAACTTAGCTGAAATGTGATCAATTAGGAGTCAGTTTTACAAACATAGACTTGCTCATAGTTATGCGGCTTCATATTCATTGGCTTGATAGTTCAATGATTCAGTCATCGGCCAAGTTCTAGTACTAAAGCATTAGCAACACTGGTGCTGATGAGCACAGGAACACACTCATTAATGCATATCTGACTAAGTAATTAGCAAACACTATGAAAAGAACAAGTCCTTGCTAAAGATTTGTGTGCACTAATACAGAGCTGCACCTCTTATCTCTATGGAGTTTCCCCTCATACATCTCCCTCGCTTTCCAGGCTAAGCTAGATAAAGGACTAAGACAAACCTGAGGAGGGTGATGAGCAGGTAAACGGCAATGTCTAACGTGTTTATTTAAATCAATACTCCTCTCCTGGCCTGTGATTACAAAGCCCCAGGCTACAGCCAATCAATCTCCATTATACTCTCACTCTGAGTACAATCAGGACCTATGATGAAGCTTCACCTCTGAGATTAGTGGAAGGTTAACTTGGAATACAAGAAGTGCACAGAAAAGTTACTGGTCCAGGAAGTTGGAGAATAACTCTGACCTACAACTGGCTAACATATCATACAAAAGTTTCGGGACAAGAGACCTGAATCTGTTCCAGCAGCCACATGGGTGTTAACAAGGTCAGGTGATGATGTTGGCTGAGGAGGTTAAGAAGGCCTGTGGTGCAACCAGCATTCCAATTCATCCCAAAGGTGTAAAGCAGAGTTTTTAGCTCTTAAGCTGGAGATATTTTACACTAACCCATGTAAAGCTTTTTATTGAGCTGTATCTGTGCAGTATTTGTGTACTATGTGAAGCTAGAACCATGTAGTCTGCTCAGAGCTAAACGGTTTGCTGTATGTTTCTCTGAATTGCTAAAAATGTTATGTAAAAAAAACACCCTTTAGCTAGTCATGGCCCAGAGGTGTTTTTAGCTGAGCTGTAGCTTCTATAAAGCGAATTATTTCAAGGAAATTATTTAGGACCCAAATGCAAACGAATTTTCGACACAGTTTTCTGCAGCATGTTGAATATTGGTTCCACCTGAGGAGATCTTTAGCATGTTCAGCTTACCTGGTTTAATAGTTAGCAGAGGGCACGCTGTTTATGACAGCGTGAAGGATGTAAAGACAATTCCATCCGAAAGTTAACATTTTAAGAAACTAATGCCGAATGTCATGGAAAAATCTACAGCCTAAATCTTTAAATTGAACACAATTAGAAACCATGTTAATCAAAACCATGTTTAGCATTAGCACATTGCTCCTTTTTTGATAATTTTGTACTGTTTATTGCACAAGAGGGCGGAGCAGATGCATGAGATCCAGGGACAGTGATCAGATACAATGATGTGTCATAGGGTACAGCTCGTTCAGGAAGTGTTAAGGGCACGCTTTTCTCATGCTAGCACTCAGTTTTGAGCATAAACCCGAATCCATGGAGGATACACAATTTTTTTTTAAATAGGCTTTTCAGATGGTTTTGTTCAGAACAAAACATTTGCATGTTGCAGGGGACCTGGTGTCCTGGGACCTGGATATTATACACATCGACAGCGAATGGACGTGCTTGGAAACCATGAAAGTGGCTTTGGACTGCAATTCGTTTTTTTCTAAAATGTCCATTTTTAACAGTTTTGTACTCAAGCATCCATCAGTGAACATATGATCAATTAAATAATGATGGATCTATAATAAATAGATATTCAGATGCCACCAAGATGAGGATGGGGTCAGTTTTAAGTCTAGTTTCTTTCATGGTTTCTGCCTTGTACAATATCCAAGAGGGTTTCCCTCACCACTGCCACCTCTGGCTCGCTCATTAGGGGAAGGGAAGCTCAATGGTTAAAATCTTTATTCAAACGATCATGAGTTTAAATCCCAGCAATGATTTTTTAAGCAAAAAAAATCCCATTGTCCAACTTCACCCAAACATTTAGCATCCCCAGCTTTTGCATTGCCGTGTATTCCACAAATTACGAGTGAGCATTTCAATTGCAGGGCATTTAAATAGATTTTCATTTAATACGCTTAATACGCTTATACCATAAAACACAGATCTCCAACTTTAGTTCTGGAAAACCTCCTGTCTATTCTCAAACCATTTAGTTGCACTGGAAAATATTATACTTTCAAAAGCTGTAACAGCTACAACCTGCATTTATTTTTAAAGATATCTCAGAGCTGAAACGTATTGCTGATATCATTTTTAAGAAGCGTACTAAATGTGTGAAGAAGACCAAAGTTTGTGAACAGCAGACCTTAAATAATAACAACTTTGTAGTCAAATATATGGGAAAGAACATACGGCTGGAAGAGTCAAGTGTCCCAATACTTTTGCCAATATAGTGTATCTACCTGGGAAACAAACTTTGGTGTTTGGGTGTATGAAACAGATCTATATTGACTTACCAACTAAAAATTTTTACCAGGAATGATGGGAATCTTCAAATGAGATCATATTATATACAATTATTCCACTCATTTATTCATTCTTCTTCTATAACCATTTATATTTGGATCCTGAGTCTATTCCCATCAAAACTGTCCAAGAACTGGGATAATACTATCCATACAATGAATATTGAGCTATTTTATGAAATGCCCAGTAGCTCCTGGTTCCATAACCTCAATTGATTGTATAAGACTGTAAAAAGGACATTACTCACAATCTTACATTCTAGTGCTCATGTTAGTTTCTTCCTATCCAGTGTTCTGTATTGTTTTCTCTCTTGATGTCACCCAAATGAGGATGGGTACCTCTTTTGAGTCTGGTTCATCTCAAGGTTTCTTCTTCATAACATCCAAGGGAGTTTTTTTCTTGCCTGTCCAAGAACTGGGATAATACTCTGAATACAATGAATATTGAGCTATTTTATGAAATGCCCAGTAGCTCCTGGTTCCATAACCTCAATTGATTGTATAAGACTGTAAAAAGGACATTACTCACAATCTTACATTCTAGTGCTCATGTTAGTTTCTTCCTATCCAGTGTTCTGTATTGTTTTCTCTCTTGATGTCACCCAAATGAGGATGGGTACCTCTTTTGAGTCTGGTTCATCTCAAGGTTTCTTCTTCATAACATCCAAGGGAGTTTTTTTCTTGCCACAGTCTCCATGGCTGCTCATCAGGGATAAATACACATCATTCACCTTAACTGTTAAATTCTGTCTGTTGTGAAGAGCGCTATAGAAATAAACTTGACTTGACTTGACTTGAATAAAACACCAAAGTTCGTAATCAGTGCGCTAATTCCAATCAGAAACAAAAACAATGATTGTTACGTGCTGCTCTTTGTAATCATAATGCTAATTAAAGTCGTGAAGCTGATATTAGATATACACAGAAAGATAATATTTCCAGTTCATGGATCTCGCAGCTAAACAACTGCCAATTCATTGTAATTATGGCAACAATGAGTAATGCTAATGATAATGGTAATGCTGATGATAGTGTAGAATTAATTGGAACCATTACAATGAGTGTCTGGAAATGGCAGAAAGTAAATAATTATAATTAATTATAATGTCAGAATGAATTCTAGAGCCACAGGACTACGTTCCTCGTCATCCTCAGATAGCAGCATCTTACTTTCCACCTCACAGTTTGTCTCACATTTGTCCTTCATGGTTGTTGTTGCTGTTTTCAACAGTCCTTGTCCAGGGTTTGGGTTGTAGTCCTTATATGTAGCCAGGTTTTGTTTTATAGTTTATTTGATGCTTATCATGACATGTTACTTGTTATGTTGCATGACAAATAATATAATGATAATAATCATAATAATATTAATAATATAATATAAAAAACAGTCTATTTACTGCAGACCTGTTTTTTTTTGTTCAAACCCAAAAATAGATATTTCTTTAAAAAAAATAAAAAAATCATTAAATTATTCACATCAGCATCACAGCTCTGATCTAATTAGCATACACATCACTAACTGATGCGCTTCAGAACAATTCAATGTACCGTGAATAAAACAGGAAAAAAAACACTTACAGAGCAGACAGCGCTTTTTATTATTATTATCGATGCCCTTTATTGTATGGCCTTTATTTAATACTCTAATGACAAGATCTGAACAAACAGAATCAAATCAGGACTCTTAAACCACCTTTTTGGTCCTGTAAGACCTTTTATGGTATCGTTACCTGTACTGCTAGTACTGTTAATACCTCTACCATGACTGTTATTACTAATATCAGTATGACTATAAATAATACCAATACTACTCCTAATAACACTACTACCGCTAGTATTGCTTATACCAATACTACTTCCACTAATACTATTGCCACCGCTATTATTAATACTGCTCTCATTAATAATACTGCCATCCCTATCACTAAAACCAACAACCATAACTAATACTAATACTCCGACTACTAATAACTTTACTACTTTAGCTGATACTATCACCAATACTACTATTATTAATATGAATTAGAAGTGAAATGATACACGTATTCATACCAAACCGTTTGTGTCCCGAATGCAATCCTGTTTACGTGCAGAACATAGTTAAAATCTGAGTTCACTCACAAATGTATTCAATAGCAGACTGCCAGTATGTTTAGGCTCCACCGCACCTAGTATTGTACTACTTACAATCCTACTCCCAAAACTACTCCCAATACTACTTACAATACTACTTACAATCCTACTCCTAATACTACTTACAATACTACTCCCAATACTACTTACAATACTACTCCCAATACTACTTACAATACTACTTACAATCCTTCTCCTAGTACTACTTACAATACTACTCCCAATACTACTTACAATCCTACTTACAATCCTACTCCCAAAACTACTCCCAATACTACTTACAATCCTACTCCCAAAACTACTCCCAATACTACTTACAATCCTACTCCCAAAACTACTTACAATACTACTTACAATCCTACTCCCAAAACTACTCCCAATACTACTTACAATCCTACTCCCAAAACTACTTACAATCCTACTCCTAGTACTACTTACAATCCTACTTACAATACTACTCCCAATACTACTTACAATCCTACTTACAATCCTACTCCCAATACTACTTACAATACTACTTACAATCCTATTTCCAAAACTACTCACAATACTACTCACAATACTACTCACAATACTACTCCCAAACTTACTTCCAATACTATTCCCAGTATTACTCCCAAAACTTCTCCCAATACTTCTCCAAAAACTACTCATAATACTACTTCCAATATTTATCCTAATACTACTCCAAAAACTTCTCCCAATACTACTCTTAATACTTCTCCAAAAAATACTCCAAAAAATACTCCTAATACTTCTCCCAATATTACTGCCAAAACTTCTCCCATAACTACTCTCAATATATCTTCCAATACTACTCCCAATACTACTTCCTATACTACTCCACCCAATACTTTCCCCAATACTACTTCCAATACTACTCCTAATATTACTCTAAATAGTACTCCCATAACTATTTCAAATACATCTCCTAATACTACTCACAATACTACTCCACCCGAAACTACTCCCAATACTTCTCCCAATATTTTTCCTAGTACTACACCCAAAACTTATCCCAATACTACTCCCAATACTTCCCCCAATACTATTCCCAATACTACTACCAATACTACTACCAATTACTACTTGTAGTCCATTTTTTTGTATCCTGCTCTTGGTCTCCATTATGTATGTATTGATAAGGGACCATCCCTCTATCCTCTACTACTACACCACACTCCCTGCAACCTCTTCCACACTTCCTCCACCATTTACCATTTCATTATCTCTCTATCCTTTTCTTCTTTTTCTTTATCTCTCTCCCTTCTGCTCTCTCTCTCTCTTTCTCTCTCTCTCTCTCTCTCCCTCCCTCTTTTTCTCTCTCTCTCTCTCTCTCTCGCTCTCTCTTATTTTCATTCTCTCTGTACATCTTTGTCTCTTTTGTCTGTTGCTGACATTTATTTTTCCTCTGTGTGGCTCATAAAGGCTATTCCTTTAACTTTTTGTCTCTCTTCCTCTAATTTATTTTCTGTCCTCACGTATCTCTTCATTTTCTTTCTCTCTCATTACCTGTGTTACTTTCTCTTTCATCTTACATTCCTCTGATCTCTTTCTCTGTCTTTTGAACATTAAAGTGATGAGTGTATGCCTGTGTATTTGTATGTGTGTGTGTTTGTGTGTTTGTGTGTGTGTGTGTGTGTGCGCGTGTGTGTGTGTGTGTGTGTGTGTTTTTACCATTGGACATGACTACATGTCTCTATCTGAACATTAGAAAAGTGTGTGTGTGTGTGTGTGTGTGTATTATACAAATGGACATGACAATTTGTTTTATATATATATATATATGTATATAGGACTAAATGTCTATATTGTGTTCTGTATTGTTTAAAGACTATAATCACACTCTTGATGTCACCCAAATGAGGATGGTTTCCTCTTTTTAAGTCTGGTTCCTCTCAAGGTTTCTTCCTCATAACATCTAAGGGAGTTTTTCCTTGCCACCATCACCATGGCTGCTCATCAGGGATAAACACACATCGTTCACCTCAACAATTCTGTAAAGCTGCTTTGAGACAATGTCTGTTGTGAAAAGAGCTAGAGAAATAAACTTGACAATTTGAATATCTAAAGGGGGATGTGCATTTGTGTGTGTGTGTGTGTGTGTGTGTGTGTGTGTGTGTGTCTGTGTGTCTGTGTGTGTGTCTTCAGGTGTGTGTGTGTGTGTGTGTGTGTGTGTGTGTGTGTGTGTGT
>MU585527.1:516318-568818 GCA_024362625.1 Silurus asotus
TTTAAAGTCAATAAAACCTTTGCTATTATTCCTTGTTAACGATAAATGTGAGTTGAGAGGCCACGCCCCCACACACACACACATTGCAAAATTGTGAATGCAGGGTACGACTTCTATTACGGCCTTGAGGTGCTTTTATGATTTGAAAGTCCTGCCAACCTTAAAAATGTTTTTTTTATTTTTTTTTATTACAATTTCCTCCAACCCAGTCTGACCTTCAATTCATACCTGACGCCATATGCGGACAAAATCTCTTGGGTAATCTTGGAACATAAAAGTATTACGTCTTTGAAGAGCCTCGGATGAGATTTTGAAGAATTTGTATAGAATCTCTTTTCCTCCTCTTCACTGTGGATGTGTGTCAATCAGAAAGATATGTGTGTTCAAAGGCAGACGTAATGGGGTTTTGGCCATTCGAGAGGCACTGTAGAAGAGCTGAGTCTTTATAAGGCCTTTGTCAGGGACTTGCTTTAGAGCTCCAAGCAACTAGAGGACTGGGACAATGTGACGTAAATGCACTTGATGTGGCAGGCCATCAGGGCCAGAAAGGCCTTCTCTACTTTCATAAACTCTTTTAAAATCACTGACTTGCCTTTTAATATATTTTTTCCATGAATATTTTTACTATTATTTCCTATTCTCTTCATTTCATAGCTTTTATTCTGGATGCGTTGCTTCAAGTAGTCTACGTTTCTGTTTCTGTTTCTGGGTTGAGATTTCAGCATCACATCATGTGTTGCCAGGTCAAAGGAACCTGCATCGATCCTTTAGACTCGGAGCCTACAGCGTACAGTACATAAGAACAAAGCTGTGGCTGCAACCAATCAGATTTCAAGTTGAACACTCTGGGGCTGTCTAGCAGGCATCCAATAACATCAGCATTTTTACATTTTTTGATTGGATGGTCAGAGAGAGCACTAGTCAGAACTGTAGCAAACTGCACAAGCTCACCGAGAGGGAATTGATTTGAACATCATGCATTTTCTTTCCTGTAAAATTTCACAAAACACACTAATTGCCTTCATTTTAAATTCCCAGGAAAACTTTATGATGTTTTTATTGACGTTTCTGCTAAAGATGATGTATTGAGGTGGTGCAGTTGTGTCTCCAATGAAAGGAGAAGTGTTGAATTGAGTTCATTGGGTTTCTTGCTTTAGTATTGACATTCATTCTCACTGTTCTACTGCGCTTCTCTTTAATATTGATGGGTTCTATAGCTATAGAGTCGATGATGGTATTGAGGTGGACTTTCTGGTGGACCATTCAGGTAGAGCACCACTAAAAGCCATAATGTAACCCTATGTATTCACAAAGTGCTATACAGCACAGTGGCTGTGTTCTCTCCTCGCCGCTGCTGACGCTAACCTGTCAGCCTTATGGGATTCCCCTAAAACGGCACTATTACAATCCGCTGCTGCTGACAGTTTCATCATCACAGAACGGCAGAACAAAAACATCAAGGACTAAAAAAACCTGTGTAGGTTTTTACCTGTGCATTGTATTTTTTTTTTCCTCCCTATTTGACTACATATAATCAGTTATCTTTGTGTCGACTCGTTCCGAAGCGGGCGTAGGCGTCTGGATTGACTGCGACACGAGTCTCCCGATGGTGGTAAAAATAGTCGGCGGGCTGATTTAATTTCGCAGCCTCGCGTTTTTTTTTTTTCTCCCTGAAGAGAGGATGATTAGGGTGAGGAGAAGGCGGCACGTCTGGGACCGTCTCTGCATTCTGACTGCTTGGAAGAAGGATGAAACAGATGCTGCGGCTTTCAGGCAAACGCAATTAAATGCACAATCAAATTAAAGGCCACCGTCGTGCGGTCCCTCTGAGGGGAGCCGGGAGCGAAGCCATTGAAACATGTCAAGTGTTAAGTTGCTAATTGTGGTTTGTTGTTGTTGTTGTGGGGAAGGCTGTTTCCTTAGACGACATTCATCACTTACAAGTCAACAGCTACACTGAATGGCAAAAGTATTTGGACCCCTGACTTTTTCCACCCATGTGTGGTTATTCCAGGAAACTGTTTTCACAAAATTGGAGGTATGCAATGAAGCATACCTCCGTGAATGTAGCATGAATGATGATTTACCCTTCACTTGAACTCAGAGACCCAAACCTGTTCCACCATGACAATGCCCCTGTGCACAAACCCAGCTCCAAGAAGATCTACTTTTCATAGGTTGGAGTAAAAGATCTCCTGCTATAGAGCTCCAACCCTATTGAACACCTTTGGGATGAATGTGAATGATGACTGACCTTCTCACCTCACCTACATCATTACCCTTTTGTCTGGCCACATAGTATATACGCTCATCCCTGGACTGGATATTTTTAGTTCCACGTAGGACCAAAAATGAAGTAAAATGCCCTCTAGGTACTTCAAAACCTTTAAGTGCCTTCTAGGTTGCTCTTACAGTAGAAAATATATAATGTGATGCCCTATAGCGTTTCTACATATAAAAAAATGAGAAAGAGCACCCATTAGGTGCTCCTTTGTGCAATAAATTGTGATAAAGTGCTCATTTCAGTGGTCGCATAAAAGATACAGTGTCTTCTACATGTGAGAAATGAGAAAGTGCCCTCTAGGTTCTCCTCTATGCAAAAAAAAAAAAGAATAGGCTTGTAGGAAAATGAGATAATGCCATCATGATGTGCCAGATCGTATGATAGAGTGTCCTACAGGTGCAAGTAAACCTGATTCCCTTACACGCAAGAAAATGAGATGACGTTCCCTCCAGGCTTTTGCTATTTGTGCACAAATGTATATAGACTTTGCTCTTATTATTTTTCTTCTTCTGCTTCTCAGGCAACCATCTAAAAAAAAACCCAAAATGCAGATCTATGGGAGCACATACTCTCCAAAACCCAAGAGATAAAATCAAGTGATATTATGAGGACAGAGATAACAGCAGGACAGGATGGGGTGTGTAAGTGTTTTGAAAATGGAACTGAAAAGCAAGAGGTGAGAGGTGATGGAAAATGCATTCACATACAGAGGATGCAAAGGATTATCACCGTCCTGGAGCTAATAAATAAATGAAAGCCCAGCGTTTTTACGGCATGTCACTTCACATAAAGCAGCACGAATACGGGACTGGCCTTCATCTTGGAGCGTGGAGATGATGGTAATGGAGGTGATGATGGTGTCTGAACACAAGATGACAGGAATGTCAGTGACACCATGGGACTGTTCAAGCGACTGAAAATGTGTGCGTGTATGTGTGTACAAATGTATGAACTCTGAATGCAAGAATGTGATGGATCGTAGTGGAGACGTAGTATCCAGAATGGGCCTCAGAGGTGTATGATGGCAGATCATGATGCAGGAGCTTCATTATGAAGAGGACAGCAAAGAGACCCAGAACATCTCCCAGCAGATCCATAGAAATGATAAATGTCTTGTTGTCAGGATATTCAGTGTATGAATGGGTGTTTGTCCACTATAATGATCTCACATTCAGCACAATAATGACCCCACACCAATACTTCAGAGCTTTATTACATTGAACACTAGACACTAATGCTACACTAAACACTAGATGTTTACACTAGGCATTAGAAGTAAACATTACACAAGACACTAGCATTAAAGTCATTATTTTACACAAGTCTCCACATGGCACTTGACGCTAACTTTACGCTAAGCACTAACATTGGACTAGACACTAACTTTACACTAAGCACTAACATTGCACTAGACACTAACTTTACACTAAGCACTAACATTGGACTAGACACTAACTTTACACTAAGCACTAGCATTGGACTAGACACTAACTTTACACTAAGCACTAGCATCGCACTAGACACTAACTTTACACTAAGCACTAGCATCGCACTAGACACTAACTTTACACTAAGCACTAACATTGCACTAGACACTAACTTTACACTAAGCACTAACATTGGACTAGACACTAACTTTACATTAAGCACTAACATTGCACTAGACACTAACTTTACACTAAGCACTAACATTGGACTAGACACTAACTTTACACTAAGCACTAGCATTGCACTAGACACTAACTTTACACTAAGCACTAGATGTTTACACTAGGCATTAGAAGTAAACATTACACTAGACACTAGCATTAAAGCCACTATTTTACACAAGTCTCCACATGGCACTTGACACTAACTTTACGCTAAGCACTAACATTGGACTGGACACTAACTTTACACTAAGCACTAGCATCGCACTAGACACTAACTTTACACTAAGCACTAACATTGCACTAGACACTAACTTTATGCTAAGCACTAGCATTGCACTAGACACTAACTTTACGCTAAGCACTAACATTGCACTAGACACTAACTTTACACTAAGCACTAGCATTGCACTAGACACTAACTTTACACTAAGCACTAACATTGCACTAGACACTAACTTTACACTAAGCACTAGCATTGCACTAGACACTAACTTTACGCTAAGCACTAACATTGCACTAGACACTAACTTTACACTAAGCACTAGCGTTGCACTAGACACTAACTTTACACTAAGCACTAGCATTGCACTAGACACTAACTTTACACTAAGCACTAGCATTGCACTAGACACTAACTTTACACTAAGCACTAGCATTGCACTAGACACTAACTTTACACTAAGCACTAGCATTGCACTAGATACTAACTTTACACTAAGCACTAGCATTGCACTTGACACTAACTTTACACTAAGCACTAGCATTGCACTAGACACTAACTTTACACTAAGCACTAGCATTGCACTAGACACTAACTTTACACCAAGCACTAGCATTGCACTAGACACAAACTTTACACTTAGCACTAGCTAAACTTGTAACTTTACACTAAAAAATTGATTATTACACTAGACAGTAATTTCAAACCACACACTAGCATTACACTAGACACTAGCATTATACTGGCAAAAAAATACATATATTTAAAGAAACAGCTTTATGTTATAACTGCTTCTATTGCTAATTATTTTTTTTTTTATCTTGTCAAAGAAAATTGGCAGCTGAATACAATAATGTGCATACCCTGCTAACTTTGCTAGTTCAATTCAATTTTATTTGCATGGCACCTTTAACAAGGGGCAGCGTCCCAAAACAGCTTCATAAACAATAAATTACTAATATTAATTTTAAATAAATACATTTGACCTAATGAGTAAACCAGTGGTGATGGTGGTCAAGGGAAAAACTCCCTGAGACCTCATGAGGGACCTCATGATTGTCTGGGTGACACCAGATGTCCATTCATTACATTTCCATTATTGTTGAGGTGTTGGACATGAGGGCAAAAGTGTTTGTGAGACTGTACACCGAATCGAAACCGCTGTAGCAGACTGTAAATATTAATTACAGTGCAAGTGATTACATCTGCTGTTCTCACTAGCCGGCTAAATATAGTCAGGATCAGCAACTTTCACACTTCTGTCATTCAGGATCTTTTCATTTTGATAAGATTAGGTTAGATTAGACTAGATTAGATTAGATATTTGATTTACATTCCAATATCCGAGATAGAAATGCAAGAAAATCTACAGAAGCTTATACTGTGAATTCTTATTACACATCTCATCGCTTTAACATTTCAAATTCACATTTTTCCTTATCACATACTACATCTCAGATTGACAATCCAAGTGTTAAAATCGAATTTTGAAATATATCAAATGTACAGAGTCAAACAAGGGGGAATCTTACAGAAGAAAGTATTTGTATGAAAGCCAGTTACTGGAAAAATAGAAAGCTTAAAGTCGGAGGCAATCGAGTCCTGAACCACATTAGAGAAGGTTTTGTGTTTTTATGTTTTGGGGTTTGCTTGGGTTTTATTTTTGCATTGTTGTCCATGAGCAATTGTTGTTGATATTTAGGTCTTTAAAAGCCCTTTAAAAGCAATAAGACCCAATCAAAGCGTCATCTGAAAAGACGAGAATCATCTGCTGACCTCTTCAGCCTCTCCACCAGGTGCTTCCAAGTAAAACTGTATACAATCCAAAATCCAGACGTGAGCACACCAGGATTATGAGTCTTGCACAAGCGCCTTTCTGCCTAGTATGATTTCCGACTTCAGCGCATCAAGTGCCGTGCCAAGCGAGATGGTACTGTATAAGAGCTTCTGGGTTACACCAATAAACATGGAGAAAAAAAGGTCTGATGTTGCCATGGATATGGACTCGAATCGTTTGCTTGTCCTGTGTCTGGTAGTAGATTGTATTTTTGTGTTGAATATTGTTTCGGCTCACCTTCAGGATATTAGATGTTTAACCTTCGTTGATAATAAAACATTTTGAGGACAATGGATCGCTTCTCAACATGATTACAACCATCAGCACTACTGACCTGTGCTCATCCTCAAAAGCTTTTAGAAACCAACTCAAGGACGTTACCTCAGAGAGGATTTTGCAGGCAGATTTTGTTTTATAAGAAGGGTACGAATATGATGCTAGCCCCTCCCCTTACCCTAACTTAACCTTTATTTATTTTCACAAAAAAGTATTTACCTCAGAAACCTAATGTTTTCAAATGACCAGTCTAACCTTGAATTTCTCCTCTCGCAAAGCCTTTACTTCATTCCATCATTATATTTTTACAAAATATGTCAGACGAGTGGAGGGTGGAGCCAGACGGAACGGGCGGAACCTGCAGCTGATGAGACTACACTGAAAAAATTGAACAAAACTATTTTATATAAATTCAGATATATCTTTTTAATTTAATGTTTGAGTAATACATTTTAATCATTTGTAGCTCATATATTTTGAGTAGATGTTACTCTAATTTCCTTAGTTTTTCTGACCAAGCTGTTTAATTATTCTAGTGCATGAGTTGTTACAATGGCAACAATACGCTATTAAAACAAGCATATAAATAAAATCCTGTGATTTGCAACTGTGTTGCTGTCAGAGAAATAAATTAATCTCGTGACCAATCAGAATTGTACAGACGCCATAAGAGGCCATGCATTAAAATATTTGTTTCCTTCTCCTTTTCTCGTAATCACATCATTTTCTTGTGATCGACATGACATAAACATTGTTTTCTCCTGATCATTGCTTAATCTTTTCTGTGTATTTGGCATAAGAGCGTGTTCTAGAGGCAGCATCATAAATGATAACCATAAGCATTTGTAGCGGTGGGCGCATGGACGTCTCTCTCACACGAGGCTCTCTCCGTTTTATCGTCGTCGCCGAGGAAACAACGATAAAATTAAGTCGTTATAAATATAATAAAAAATACCTATTATAATGCATGGCTTTAGGATTTCCATAGAATAAAAGATGCAGTAAAGGTTCAGATGTCAAAAACACCTCCTAGTTTGTTGTTTTCAGCATTCTGATTGCCTCTGATTTGATATCCTGAGCATTTTGACCCAGTTTGGGACCCCTCACCTCACCCCCTCCATGTGTAAAGATAAACACAACCTTCCTCACCCAGGTGACACGATTCGGGTATTTGTTGCGCGTTTCGTACGAAAGCGTCCAGGTTCGTTTCCGCGTCGACGTAATCGAACCTGTCGTTTCCTCGTCCGTTTCCGTTCGTCTCGAGACGCCACCTCCGTTTGAAGAACAAATCTCAGCGTGTCGTGAGTGATTGGCTGCCAATTACCCTTCAGCGCCGAAGCCGACAGCTCCGGAGTGACAGAAATAAGCAGGTGAAATCATTTTCCGAGCCAAACAACATATGGGCAGCTTTGTTCCACAAGCTGTTTGATGATTCAGGTTGTCCCTCTACTCTGCCAATTTGCATTGAAATGATTCCGGGTTGTTACTGTCCCCGTGTTGTCACGTCGCGCTATATAATAATGAGATTGTCCCTTTGTTTATCCCTTACTCAACATTATTGCATGCGTGTCTTTCACTAGAGAGTCTGCATGTTTTATGTGTTTTACTCCATGAGACCTCATGAAGAAGAAACCTTGAGAGGAACCAGACTCCGAAGGAAATCCATCTTTATTTAGGGGACATCCAGACGTCCATTCATTATAGTGAGTGCAAAACTGTTCGTAGCAGTTGCAGTTCTAAACCATTGTAGCAGATTCTTTATATTTACATGTATGCCATTTGGCAGATGACATTATCCAGTGTGACTTACAACAAAGCAGATGAGTGTCAAGGGCCTTTCTTAAGGGCCCAGAAGTGGCATCTTGGTGATTAACCCTGTGACCTTCTGATACAGAGGCCAATACAGAGTAGTCCAAGTCTATCCTTATGGTTCTTGTGTTGTTTATGTGGAACCATCCTCAGCTGCAGTGAGTGGTTTCCAATTGAAGAGAATTCTATACATTATGGATCAGGCAGGTCTAGAGAGCAGAAAGAGACAGGATCACTGGTATCTTAGGAGCATGTGTAGGTCACCACACACACACACACAGAGGTGGAGAGAGATTATTAAGTAGCCTGACTGTCTTGTAATAGTTAAAAACACAATGGTCAAAAGCAGGGACTCTGGCAAGGCTAAAAAAACAGAGCCAGAAGGTCACACAGATATGTGGGAATTCTGGAGGAAAAAAAAGGATTCCTGCAACTGTTAAATGAACCTAATGAACTGGAAACTCATTAAAATCTTCTTTTCCATAAGTTCAAGTGAGGAACTCCTGCTATGAAGAGATCAACCCTGATGAACAGAGGGTTATCGAGTGAGTGGAAATCCTACGATAGAAAGCCACAACCGCCTTCTCTGAACTGCTTGGAGCTTTAATTGGATCCTGTCTTACTACTTCATTTGTATAATTGAAAATATTTGCAGAATTTAGAGCTATAAACCAAATATACGTAGGTGCATTTCCTCCAGAAATACCCTAGTTAACTTCTTTCTGAAAACCTAATTTGAATAATTTTATCTTTTTTAAACATAGAAATGAAAAATGTCTTCTTCCTATTTATTGGTTAGAAAAGGAAAGGGTATAATATTATTACTTCTACTTCTTAAAACACTTTCCTTGTCTGTACAAAAATGTATAATATATGGCCAAAAGATTGGTCCAACGATTGGTTCATTTTGAAGAACAAGATTAAAAAAGCCAAGTCACTATAATAATCTGATCTTCTCTTCATCAATATTGACCATAATTTGAGTTGTCCATTGAATTCTAATGGTTTGTCTACTTCGTAACTTGATACTGTCATTTTCTAATTTTGTTAATTGACAATCCCTTTTTTAAATAAAAGATTTGTCTTATTTTTTTTTCTAAGATCTGAACAGGTCCTGAGACACAATACACAATTCACAAGCAGCTGTTCTGCATCATGAACAGCCTCCCGTTACTCAGTGTGAGATAATTGCACGGCTCCCGATTCACTCAAATATTCATGCAAAATGCATCATGATGGATGTGAACCTAAACATCTGTTCGAATGAATTTTTCACCCCGAATGCTATACTCGAGTGCATTTACTGTACTCCTTTAGCGCTGGATGAAACATTTAGCACAGCAAAGGCAGCTAGGACAGAGGATGAGTTATGAGCAAAGACGTGATCACGGCTCCAGAGCATGCATGACCACTCCTCGACACAGAACAGGCCTCAGGAGCACTTCAGCAGCTTCAAAGCTTTTTCAAAAACTCTATGAGGAGTGTTCTTAATGTGCACTGAGGTAAATCCTTGTCCTTCTCCCTCTCTCTTTTTCTTTCTCTTGATCTATTCTGTCTCAGTTTCATTCAGGATTTTACTTAACACTTCTTTTCATAAGATTTGTCTTTGGGTAAGTGCTTTCAAGGATACATCATCTGTATCAGTAATATTCTTCTTCTACAATTACAATGAATCTTAAATACAGGACACTGCACTTGTACCTTGACAACCATTTAAGTGTACCTGCACATGGGTTGTGTATTGGGAAACAAGCTGAAAATGTACACTACCCGTTTGTAATGGGGTTTATGCAGTGCATAGGGGCGCCACAAAAGGGGCGTGCATGTATTTATTCTTGTATTTACCGTTTTTATTTTTGCGATCGGGTCACCAAACATGATCTAGCATACCTTTCAGCAAATGTGCAGTTGCACCTGAGGTTCTGTGCGATGTCAAAGTAGCTAAGGGTACAAATACTTGTGTTTGTCTTGATTTCTGTTCTAGTTTGGTCTCTGATCCTGTTCTGTGATTGGTTTGTTAGCTGACTGTGTGCATCTGTTCTGTGTTTAGTTCTCTTTAGTTTCACCGTCCAATCAAAGTCCAAGTCCAAAATCCAAGCTTTTGTATACTATACTATATTCTAGTTTACCTTTATCTGGTTACTATAGAAACACTTACACATTAATACTATAGCTTTTGATCTGTTAATATAGAAATCTGTTACTATAGAAACACTACTATTGAAACTATAGACACGTGTGCATTAATATAAATTGCAATATTAGTATTACTACTGAAACACTAAGGTATTAATTTCAACTATTAGTTACTATAGAAATGTATATAGACACATTTACATAATACAAATATAAAGACTAAAATTAAAAGAAAAGATAAATCAGTTACTATAGAAATTTGTTATTTTAGAAACACTAAGAAATCAGTATAAACTATTTGTTACTACAGAAATCAGTTACTTTAGGAATCAGTTGCTATGCAAATGTTTTTTCTGAATAAATTTACGATAGAATCTGTTACTACAAAAAATTTTTACTATATAAACATTTATATAAATGACTGGTTACTATAGAATTGTTTTACTGTAGAAATTTGTTACTATAGAAACATTTATATAAATGACTGGTTACTATAGAATTGTTTTACTGTAGAAATTTGTTACTATAGAAACATTTATATAAATGACTGGTTACTATAGAATTTTTTTACTGTAGATATTTGTTACTATAGAAACATTTATATAAATGACTGGTTACTATAGATTTTTTTCACTGTAGAAATTTGTTACTATAGAAACATTTATATAAATGACTGGTTACTATAGAATTGTTTTACTATAGAAATTTGTTACTATAGAAACATTTATATAAATGACTGGTTACTATATTTTTTTTTTACTGTAGAAATTTGTTACTATAGAAACATTTATATAAATGACTGGTTACTATAGAATTGTTTTACTGTAGAAATTTGTTACTATAGAAACATTTATATAAATGACTGGTTACTATAGAATTCTGTTACTGTGGAAATGTTTACTATAGAAACATTTATATAAATAATTTGTTACTATAGAATTCTGTTACTGTAGAAATATGTTACTATAGAAACCTGTTACTATCGAAATCTGGTTAAATATGAATCTGTTATAATAATCTGGTATAAAAATTGGTTACAATATAAACTGGTTTACTATATAAACAATGTAATAGAAATGAGTTAATATAAATATCTGCTTCTATTAGAAACAACAAGACATTAATACAAACCATTTTTTCGTTTACTATAAAAATTTGTTACTGTGGAAATTATTATTTTTTAAACAACTCTGTTACTATAGAAACACTCAGGCATTAATTTAAACGATTAGACGATTATTATTTTTTCAGAAACATTGGCACATTAATATAAACTAATCTATTAAAATCTGGGACTATAGAAACACAAACATTAATATAACTAGACCTTTCTGACCAATCAGAATTGAGAAATTCATTCACACTGATATATAAGATGTATGAACGTTATACTGAATATGAAATGCACTGCTTGATATTCTGCAGCTACACTGATGGGAAAGTATAATCAGGGAACACACAGTTTTTCATCTCCCTGCACTCTCACACACACACACACACACACACACACACAAACAACTTGTCCTTAATGTCGCTTTTGAATGTCAATGTCCTCTATGTCATGCTATTTTTTTTTTCCATCTGTCTGTCTCTTGGTTCTTCAGCCATGTTTCCATCGAAATCAGATAAGAACTCGTTTCTGCATATCGGAGCTGACAGGTTTAAATCACTATTCCTTCACACGGCTCTCGTTTTTTCCCCCCGTTTTTCAATAAATGTCCTTTTCATCATTGGACATATTCGAGGGAGATTAACTGTCCTTGTGAGCGAGTAAAATTGAATCAAGGCCTCATTTGAATGTCGCCTCATTATTTCACAAGACTGATATCGCCAAAAAAAACGGACGTGGTTGGAAATCAGAATGTGCGCAGGGAAAAATGGAAAAAAAAAAATATGTAGACGACAGACATCTAACATTACAATCTGCTTTACTTTTTTCATCCGTTTCTTTTTTTCTCTGTTAATATGCATGCAGTAAAAAATTATTTATATTAGTCACTATGTAGGAAATGCTACTTTGTGTTGTATAAATAAGAGGCCTTACAGCTTTTTAGCTAAATCGACTCTGTAATTAAAGTGCATTCATCCAAACTGACGTCTCTTCTCTTGCCACATTTGAGGTAATTATAGATTTGACCGAAGCAATAATGAGTTTATTAGTATTATTCACACGGCTGTTTACTGAAGACACGCCTGGCGCTGATCTCTGTCGTGAGTGTTCGAGACGAGCTTTCAGTGCTAATGTGCTTTTCTTTTCAATGAAGAACAAAACAAGTGAAATAACATGCGCAACCGAGCTTCAGTGAGAAAGTATTTACTCCCACCCTTTTTAAGTTTATATTAAATATATACACCTATGCATCAAAACTCCATAACCTCCAAAGTTCTCTTTAATTAATCCTCATGCCATCACATGGAGTTTTCCTTCCACCACAGTCACCACTGGTTTACTCATTAGGGATAAACTGATAGGGACTCATTTATTAATGACTGATTTATAAATGTTCTCTGTAATTGGAGACCACTCTATGCATCTGGGGACGGTTCCACATGAACAGCCAAAAGATCCATGAAGTGACTGAGCAAATTTGATAATACATTTTGACTGTAATTAATTAATATCAACAGTCTACTACAATAACCGAAGACCCCTTCTTCTTCATCTTCTTCTTTCAGCTGCTCTTATTAGGGGTCGCCACAGCGGATCATCCGTCTCCATACCCCCCTGTCCTCTACATCTGCCTCTTTCACACCAACTACCTGCATGTCTTCCTTCAGCCAAGTCAAAGCGGAGGAGCTTCTCTGGGAGAGAAAGAGAACTCATAAGCACACACGAAACAAATGGAACAACAGAAAAACAACAATGGAGAGGGAATGTGTAAAAAAGGATTTTCCACCTTTAGTGCATTTTCTTCTTATCTGTTTCTTTTTACAAGAAAGAAGACCTGACTATTCCAGCGCCAACGAAGCAGACGTGATTGTAAAAAGCTACACAAATCCGTTAGTAACGATTACGCCAGATGTAAACACTGCTGGCTTCACACTTCTGGCTCTCCAGGTTCAGACTACTGCCACCTGCTGGTGTGGGTGTGCCCCTACTGTAATATTGCATTTCTGTATAAGAATGATTGAATCTATAGACATGGCATTATAATGATGGTATTAAGAGGTGGATTGATTTAGCTAGGACACCACTGAAGACAGGTGTCAAATGCATTCACTCGGATTTTCACAGTAATAGAGGGTTGAATACTTACATATTTAATCATCACAGCCGAACTCAAGGTGAAATCATGTGAATATTAAAACCATATGCCCCTTGATTTGGGGGCGGAGGGTAAAGAATTCTATCACATGATATTTTTAGGTCAATGACAAAGCATACAAAAGTATATAGAAATAAATGAATCGCGATAAACGTCTACGTTCTCGACATTAGCATTGCAATATCGCTCGATTATTTTAAAACCCCCTTGGTGATCTGGGAGTATAAAATGAAATGACATGCAATTTGAGACCTAAATTGCATTGAAATCGTGATTGGGCCTCGTTCCGCTGTCAGGCGATCATACACATCCTGATTGAATGGAAATAAAGCTCGGGCCGACTGCGAGAGGACAATACGAGCCGTCAGGTTCCTCCTTTTTCCCGCTAATAACTTGACATAGAGCAGGATGGAGCGTGTTTGACAGGCGCTTTCAGGGAGCCACCTCGGCGTGACTGAGGACAGACGGAGCTGTCAGCGAGTCTGGGATTGTTTACTCTGTGGAGAAATGAGCCGATGACTCTGAGCTTTATTGCTTCTTGGTGTGGGTTGTATTTCAGAATCACACCTCAGACACCCATGGGCCATCCAGGGGCAAGTCCCGCTGCAGTCGGAGATTACCCAGAAGCTACTGCTCTCACACTGCCATGACCTTCTAGGAAGAGTTTCGAGAACAAAATAGGTTTTTTTTTTTAGCTCGGTCACTCGGCTATTATCAGGATAAAATTGGCGCGAGTGGATTTTTTGTATTCGAACATAAATCTGGACATAGACCTACAAATACATTGCCAAAAGTTTGTGGACACCTGAGCGTAAGATTTTTGTAGGTGCTTTTAGAACATCCAATTCCACATCGCTGTTATAATAACGTCCATCCTTGAGAATGTTGTGAAGATTTATTCAGTCACGATGGTGTCGGTAAAGTCAGGAACTGCTGTAGGTGAGGTGAGGAGACCTGAGGTACAGTCAGTGTTCACATTCATTTATTTGGAGCGTTCAGCAGGAGATCTTCCACTCCAACTCATGTAAAGCATGTTTTCATAGAGGTTTCATAGAGGTTTTCAACAGGTTTCCTAGTTCAAGCAATGGGAAAATTTCATGCTCCCACATCCAAAGATCTCCAAAGACCAGATTTTGTGGTAACAGTTTGTGGAAGAACTACATATAGCTGGAGAAGTCAAGTTTCCAGACACTTTTTGTATATATAGTGTTATTTCCACATGTATCAATGCTTGTTGTTGTTTTTTTTTCTCTGTTTTTTACATATCCTTCTGATTTACAGCTTTACACGTTCTTCGGTTTTGACACATTGAACCAGCTTGTTGATGCTTGTCATGAAGAAATCCTAGCAGAAGAGAAGGTTTTGGGATTTTTTTCTTACTCTTTATTCCGTCTATTTTTTTGTATTTTGTTTTTATGTGAATACAAACACTGTGGCGAAAGCAAACTCCCCTGCTGTGTGCAGTTCCAACCAAACCATTTTTTTCCATTCGGATGTTGTTGTTTATTTTTCAGAATGTAGACCATATCAAGACACCACACACAAATCCACTCACTATATTTTTGTAACAGAGCAACTTACAGTTTATTTATACAACAAATTATTTGGTATTGGGGGCCTTGCTTAAGGGCCCAGGAGGGGCACAGTGGTGGAGCTGGGATTTGAATTTGACCCAAACTCTGACTTCATTCCCATTTCATTCACACTCCCTTCTTGCACGGTTTGGAAGTTTAAAGGAAATCAGAGAACCATAAAGAAATGTGATGTGAGACGAACAGAATTGAACCAGAAATCGACCATTTCTTATTTAAACATTTTAAAAGCTTTTGCTTCTAAAACTGAAGGCTACACAAAGCCGAAGAAGGATTTCGGTCAAAATCTTGTTTTTGTGTATTCCAGTACACTAGCGTGTACATGATGAGACTGCATCAGGGGGATGAACTGTACATTCTATTAAAGCTTAGTATTTGGGTGAATAGGTGGATAAAGGGGTGCCAAAACTTTTGTCCTTAACGCGAAATACAATATAGCGGCAAAAGTATTGGGACGCCTGACTTTTCCAGCCATATATGGTTCTTTCACAAACTATTACCACAAAATTAGAGGCACACGGTTGTATAAGCCGTCTGTGGATGAGTTAGCATGAAATTTCCCTTTCGCTTGAGTAAGGAGATTCAAACCCTGTGCATCTCCATGATCTTAAGTGTCCTGCTACAGAACAACTTTGGGATGCAGGTGAACACTGACTGCACCCCAGGTCTTCTCATCTCACCTTCATCAGTACCTGACTTTATTTCCCTTGTAGAACATCTTCCCAGAAGAATGGAGGTCCTTATAACCTTATAATGGCAAATAGGGACTAAATGTGGAATGGGTCCACCATGACAGCCCAATTGTCCCAAATGCACAAGAGTTTCATTGATTCCATTAACAAAGAAACACAATGCAGAGACGAGACGAGTCACACCTGCTGAGTGTATTGTTCTTTCTTATTTTAGCCTCTCTAATCGAGTCTCAGCATAGCCGTAGGTTCTTCAGGGTTTTTTCATTCTCACTGCTCGTTCGTTGCTGTTTTTCCACGAAAAATTCGCCACTTGCCTCCTCCTTCTCCTCCTCCCGCGCTCTGTAGATCTCCATGCTCACAACATTTACACCACTAAATTAAAACTGTGATGCTTGTATAAGTCCGGCTCTACACATATACACCACACAGACGTCACTGTACCTCCTGAACCGTCCTGAGAGTTACAGTGAAAGTATATAATATGTACAAGCAATGTATATTTCATTTCCTACTCTGTTTGCTGTTCCCTTTTTAACCCTGGTCTTTTGTTAACACGTTTTCATTCATTTTTCATATTTAATCACCAAAAAAAAACGGTGTGTCATCAGGAAAAAAAACAGCGAATTCAATCCTATTGCTTCCGAATTACAATCAGCAGTTTTTTTAAGTCAAAGGCAAATTTCAAGCCAAAACGTTTAGCGTTAAAAGACCTCATCTGGATCCATAAGGTTATAGAAAAACCGTAATGAGGCACATGAATGAACCTGGAACTCAATTTTCGTGCCGGATTTTCGACATGTTTGCTGACATTTGCCTCCTAAGTGTGAGCAGCTACAAGGCTCGAGCAAACACACACGTCTCAGAAGGAATATTGTGGCTCACCGATGACATGAACAGTTACAGATTTAATCGTGCATGCACCTACACTGTTGCTGGAGGTCCAGCTAAGCTAGGATAGAGAACATTTCTTGTGAGATTAGCAGAGTGTAGTCTTGCAATCTAATGTAGTTCTGTTTACCATGTTCATTTCTTTATGCTTTAGGACTGCATTTGCTATGAACAGTTTTACATTCAAGTGTCCATTAGTGAACAGCTGATGAGGATGGATTTCCTCTTGAGTCACTCTTCATCCTCTTAATCGCTGCTCTCACTTCCTCCTTACTAATCCTATCTACATCCTGCTTCACCATCTCCACATCATCCAACCTTCTCTCTCTGATTTTCCTTATTCATCAGCTGCTCAAAATACTCCCTCCATCTTCTCAACACACTCTCCTCACTAGTCATCACATTTCCATCTCCATCCTTTACTGCTCTAACTTGCAGCACATTCTTCCCAGCTCGGTCCCTCTGCCTGGCCAATCGGTACAAATCCTTTTCTCCTTCATTAATGTTCAACTTCTAATACAGCTCTTTGTATGCCTTTTCCTTGGCTTTCACCACATCCCTCTTCACCATGGTGTTGTGAGAAGTCCAGAAGTCAGAGGAAAGTTTTATTTTCAGCGTTGTTCAATGTTGCTGTTGTATTTGTAGTGCTGCTGTGGTGGAGTGCGAAAGTTCACCTCCTACACTTTATCACACCCATCTGCAGATCCTCACACCTGCTGCACATCTCTGTATAACGCAATAGGCCTCTGTCTCTGTGTGTGTGTGTGTGTGTGTGTGTGTGTGTGTGTGTGTGTGTGTGTGTGTGAGACTCAGGCCCAACCACAGGCATTCCGGCTGGAAGATTTTTTTCCAGAAAACAGTGAAGAAGCTGTGAACATGAGCGTAAAGGGGTGTGAAGACCGAGGGCAGGAGGGGCGAGTCGTGTTTTGGAACACTTTCTGATTGCAGAAGATGAGTGTCGACTTTCTGAACCTGAAATCCCCAAAAGTGTGAGATCTGGATTTTCTCTTTGACCTGTGAATGTTATCACTCTGAACTTGGAAGCAGGAGAAAGTTTGTTGTTGGTTGTTTTTTTTCCTCGTTCCTTTGGGTCTCTGGTTCTAAAGATGATATAAATCACTCAGACTAGACAGCAAATGTTTGAGCAGATCCTTTTTAGGAAGCTCATATTTTATATTAAAATGATATTAAATAGAGCAATGAAACATTATACGCCAATTAGGGGCACAATTCTCTACCATTTTTCCCCAATTTGTACTTGAACTCACAAACTCCCAATCGTTTAAATTAAATACAAAGTCAGAAACAGGGGCTACTCGAGAAACAAGCCCTGAGAGGATGGAAAGATAACTTTAGACACTAAGACAACAGAGGACCTTAAATACACACAGGGGTGAATAGACACAGGTGAAGACAATTGATAACAAATGAGGGATACAGAGGCACAATGGCGACATCTAGTGGGTGAACAGTGAAAAAAAAGGAAATAAATTTTTTTATTTTTTTTTATCTTAATGGCTACTAATTTTAATCGCACAATAGGGGACATTCTAAAACACATAACGTGGAAAAGCTTAATGGTTAAACACGATGACGGCGAAGACCAAACTCAGTAAACACATTAATAATAAACCATACTATGTATATACAAGCAGTTTGATCGAGTTTGGTCTTCTAAGAAACGCTGTGTTATCGCATCTAGGCCACGTTAAGCCTTTTCCTTCGACAGTTTTCTGAGAGAACAAAACTTAATGTGTAATTAATTGTTCGTATTCTGGACTCACAATAGTCTAATATGAATTGTAAATGTGATGCATCTTTATTAAATATTATTTGCCAAATGTTAGCTGGATTTTGACATTCGAACTCGGTTGCTGAAGTCAAATAGTCGCTTTTAAACCTGAAGAAGTCGTGAAGGTTGTGTTTTATATGACCTTGGCTACATTAGTATGAGTAAGTAAACATGAAACCCTGCAGATGAGCTAAACTGCTTGTTAGGTCTATGATTGTTGCAGAGACACTCAGTGTGGGCTGCAGGTCCACTGATAACAATCATGTGAAGTAATCAAGCCTGAGTTCTCCTCCAATATTTGTTATTGTGAGAAATCCTCCTGAGACTGGGCTGCTGTAGCAAATACCGTTTTGTGTGTTGCTGTTCGATAAACTTTCCTGCAGTGATCAATACCAGAGAACAGAAGTTCACATAGTCCAGAACTCCAACATATCCAACATAAAGTCACTGTGAATTTAACTCTCTCTCTCTCTCACACAAACACACACACACACACACACACACACACACACACACACACTAGGCTTATCCAGCTTAGCAGAAAATGAATGTTTTACTTACTTCGCCTCCTATCTCAGGTACCTGCTGTGAGATTTCCAATGAAAAAGAAGCACAGCACAAAGGATATTCCCCACTGTAGACCATCTGTAGTTCATCTCACCTGACAGGTAACTCAAGTCGCTTGGAGTTTATTTCTGGTGGGTGTGGACCCTCTGCTTTTTACTTCTTTCATTTTTTAATTGCTCACCATTGTTCCCAACAACCAATCACTAATCACCCCCCAGCAGCCAATCACTGATCACCATTGTTCGTAACAACCAATCACTAATCACTATTGTTCTCAACAACCAGTCACTGATCACTATTGTTCTTAACAAGCAATCACTGATCACTATTGTTCCCAACAACCAATCACTAATCACTATTGTTCTCAACAACCAGTCACTGATCACTATTGTTCCCAACAACCAGTCACTAATCGCTATTGTTCTCAACAACCAGTCACTGATCACTATTGTTCTCAACAACCAGTCACTGATCACTATTTTTCCCAACAACCAGTCACTGATCACTATTGTTCCCAACAACCAATCACTGATCACTATTGTTCCCAACAACCAATCACTGATCACTATTGTTCCCAACAACCAGTCACTGATCACTATTGTTCCCAACAACCAGTCACTGAACACTATTGGTCTCAACAACCAATCACTAATCACTATTGTTCCCAACAACCAGTCACTGATCACTATTGTTCCCAACAACCAGTCACTGATCACTATTGTTCTCAACAACCAATCACTAATCACTATTGTTCCCAACAACCAGTCACTGATCACTATTGTTCCCAACAACCAGTCACTGATCACTATTGTTCCTAACAACCAATCACTGATCACTATTGTTCCCAACAACCAGTCACTGATCACTATTGTTCCCAACAACCAATCACTGATCACTATTGTTCCCAACAACCAATCACTAATCACTATTGTTCTCAACAACCAATCACTGATCACTATTGTTCCCAACAACCAGTCACTGATCACTATTGTTCCCAACAACCAATCACTGATCACTATTGTTCCTAAAAACCAATCACTGATCACTATTGTTCTCAACACCAGTCACTGATCACCATTTTTCCCCAGCAGCCAATCACTGATCACTATTGTTCTCAACAACTAATCACTGATCACCTTTTTCCCAATAACCTGTCACTAATCACAATTGTTTTCAATAACCAATTACTGAATACCATTGTTTCCGAAAACTAATAACTAAAAACCTTTTTCACCATCGTTCCCAGAAACCAGTCACTAATTACATCATTCTCAGCCATCGTTTCACTGATCACCATCATTTGACATTTTCAATGTCAAATCACTAATCACCACTGTTCCTATAGTTAAATCACTGTTTACAATTCTTCTCAATAACCGTTGCACCATTGAACTCGGCAACAGTTAACTTGGCACCATTGCTTCCAGAAACCAATCACTAATTCCCATTCTAAACTATTAATCACTAACCCCCATAGCTCTTATTAACCAATCACTGATAACGATTGTTCTCAATAACTAATCACTGATCACCGTGGCTCTTAATGACCAATCACTGATCATAAATCGGCGAGGAACACGTTAAATGCGCGATATACCCAATACAATCTTAGTGCACATTTATCTGCATCCGTGTGACATTAGCATGCCGCTTAATGATAAATACATTAGTTAGAATTGATAGCACCATGGCAACTAATGAGTTGGGGATGCACCAGCTTTGACCTACTCTCTTTTTCTCCAAATGTATAAAAAGTGCACAGATGTGTGTGTCTGCTCTCATACAATATAATTAGCACTACATCTGGATTAGGATTTACAATGTTCTTGTAGCGCTACATTACTGGATTAACCCCTACAACTGTGGAATTAACTCCTCTACTGTGTAATGAACACCTCTGAGAGGGCAGCCATGATGAGTCGTCTCATGCATTATCATTAGCAATGAATAATGCATGAAGCTTGCAGCTGTTCTACAAATTGTTGTGTGTGTGTGTGTGTGTGTGTGTGTGTAGGTTTTTAGATCCTCCAGGACGATCCGGGCTACCATTTCCCAGTCCACATACAGGGGAGAAGTAAGAGGGAAGTGGCAGCACAGTAGTTAAGGCTCTGGTTTACTGTTTGTAAGATTCAGGGTTCAAGTCCCAGTAATGCCACTACTGGGCTCTTGAGCAAGGCCCCTGTGCTACAGAAGTTGCTGTATCATGGCTGATCCTGCGCTCTAACCCCAACACAAAAGAATTTTACATTGCTCTAATAACCATGTGACAAGTATAAACTTCTTTTCAACTTGTATCAACCCAAATGTGATTAGTCAACAAATATACACTATACTGCCAAATGTATTGGGTCCCCTGATTTTCCCAGCCATACGAGGTTCTTTCCCAAGACATAAAGTTGTACAGGAGGTCTTCGGACCTGCAGTAGCATGACATTTTCCCTTCACTTGATCTAGGATACCCAAACCTGTTCCAGCATGACAGTGACCAAGTGCACAAAGGCAGCTCCATGAAGATCTATGGGTTGAAGTGGAGATCTTCTGCTTTAGAGTTTTGATCTATACCCTGAATGAACACCTTTAGAGTGAACTGGAACGCTGACTGCACCCCAGGCCTCCTTACCTACATCAGTACCTGATTTTACTAACACCTTCATGTCTGAATGAGCAGAAATCTCTAGAAGCACACTCCAAAATCTAGAGGAAGAAGAGTGGAGGGATTAAATGTAGAATGTGATGCTCAAAAAGGACATACGATATTTATGATTAGGTGACCCAAAACTTTTGGCAGTATCATATTATTATTAACAGTATTCAAGTTATAGTGGAGTTATTTTTGTAGTAGTAGCAGCAGTAGCTGTTTGCAGTAGTAGTATAGTTAATAGTAGCAGTAGAACAGGTGTCAATAATGTTACCAGTAGTATAGTTGTTGTAGAATAGTTAATTTTCGTAGTAGTAAAATTGTTAATTATTGTAGCAGTAGCAGTAGTATAGTCAAAATCAGTAAAAGTATATAACTGCATTATTAGTATCATTCATTTTTGTAGTGACAGTTTAGTTAATGTTAGTAGCAGTCATGCAGTTGTCATTAATATTATAAATTTCATAGCTACAGTAAAGTTTTATAGTAGAAGTATTGATCAAATGTGTAGTAGCAGTTCAGTTTTTTTCCTATTATTATTCACATTATTACAGATGTATTAGAAGTTCAATTTTGTAGTAGTAGTTGCGTTGTTACTATAATTATTAACAGAACTGAAGTTAGAGTAGTATAGGTAATCTTTATAGTTGTAGTAGTAACTTTGTTAAAATTACTAGTAGCAGTTTAGTGTTTGTTAATATTATTATTCTTAGAATTATTATAGTAACAGTAAAGTTTATTTTTGTAGTAGCAAATTTCTGTAATATCTATTCATATTAATAGCAATACTGTACTACTGTTATTATTATTTCTAGCTAAAGTATAGTTGTGTTATTTATATAGGTGGATTATAGATCATTTTTGTAGCAGTTGTAAAGTTTATATTAAAACATTTCTGGTGTTTGGCAGACGCTTTAATCCCAAGCAATTTCTTATCTCTTTTATATGCTTGAGCTGTTAAGGGTTAAGGGCCTTGCTCAAGGGCCCAGGTTGATTTTGCTGGGATTTGAACCCATGGCCTTTTGCTGAGAAGTCCACTGTTTTAATCAACATTACGTACGATTTACTGGTTACAGCAACAGCTTCGAATTCGATTTCGATTTGAAACTATCACTAGCGCTGTTTATTTCCTCTGGCTTCGCGGCAACCAGTGATGTGACGGATGAAATCTGATTGGATAGAAAGTCAGACGTAAAATTACTCTCGGTTGCGCTGCTTCTTGCAGCATGATATGAAATGAGGAGAATGGACTATTGGTAATAATTTAATACATATTCATGAATAAAAATATATTAAAACGTTACAGTGATTCTGAGTTTAAACTAGCAGAGAAGGCCTTGGTGTTCCTAACGGCCCACTACTCAATGATATATAATATTTGTAGTACCTCCAGGGTTGCATAATAAATGCCCATGTACTGCACTCAAATATAATCAAACAGTCAATCTAAAAACCCTGATAGATTTTAAATTATTACATTTTTGCCATTTCCGGACAGGCGGGCATCTAAACTCAGCACCAGGTTCCACGAGCAGCAACGGGCAAAGCCGAAGACCCTTTACAGCTATTTCTGCATGAGATTGACTCGGATACGTATTGCGCCAGAGTTTCATCACTACACTGAAGAGCCCTAGAGTCTCACCTCCCTCGTAGTCCATCCCAGTGAATAGAGGAATAAATTAGAGCAGCTCCCGGGATGGAGCTGTCAGCAGGAGGTGAGGGCAGCCACCGGCTGATCAGCCACAGACCCCCAGTTTTATCACTGCTTGAGAAATGATGTCGAATTATACATGATTTCTTTCTGCAGCCCGTTATATTTTTAAATGTCATGACTAAAAATGTCGGTAACAACCCAGAAAACGGCAGCGTTTAAAGCCCTTCGTTTCGTTTTCCGCTCCTCTCGTTCGCATCGCTTAACAAAGAGCCTAATGCGGCTCCCAGGGCACAGGGTCTCGTGGTTGGCATTTGCGTGGTCACAATTTCTGCCGATAAATGGACCAACAGTCCTTGAGGATTTTCTCTAGATTGTGGATTTGATGCCATTTATTGAAATTATTATTTATTTATTTGACTGTTTACTATTATATATTATTATTTAATTCAGCTGAGCAATGCCAGAAGTACTCAATACACTCCTAAAGTGCTAAATTAAGACCTTCACTGATGGTATGAATCATATATAAGTAATCTCTACAGCATTAAATGAACCTTTCTACTTTTACAGTGATAAACTCAAATCTATAGTGCTGAATAAAGTCTCACTTTACGTACACTGGCTGAAGTAAAGTCACTCATACAGTAGTACTTCATTTGTTCTTATTAAGCTCATTTTTGTTGGACATTTGGTGAATGAACTTGTACATTGATGAAGTGTTGACTTTACTCCTAAATTACGCTCTACAAGCATATTGGGAAACCATCATTTTTTTCGGTCATATGCGGTTCTTCCTCGAACTGTTACCACAACTTTGTAGGAATAGAGAATAGGGAATAGGACTGGCCCAAATGCTGATGGGTAGCTTAATGGATAAGATGATGGACTTCTTTTTTAGAAGGTTGTGATTTTAAATCCCACCACCTCTACGAGGAGATAGTAGCCAAATCTAGCAAGTAACGTAGGTGCAGAAGTGAGATCCTGTGGATCTTTCTCCGCCGATCATCATGCGCAAGTTGGCGAACAGTTTCGACAATTTCAGGGGTTGAGCTCGTTGGAGGTCTTCCTGATCTCTCGTCTTCTTCTGTAAAAAATGTGTTGGGTCCTGATTTGGTCAATGAGGAAATGGTGCTAATGGAAAAACTCTCTGAGGCCACGTTTACATTCATCCAGATAAATTTTGTTTAACAACGATTTCGTTTTCATATGTTTTCCAAAAGTTACTCATCCATTTCGAAAGTCCCTGTACAGCTCATAAGCAAAAACAGTGGTGGGCGATCAGGGCCAGCAAATCCTTCTTTGCTAAACATTATCAGAAGCACTGACCTACATTTACAACCTAAATTCTGATATTTGTTCCATGAAATTGTATCAATTTATTCCCAACAGTTTATTCTCTTCATTTTGTAGTTTGTCTCGGCTGCACTGCTTCCAGTACGTGTATGTGGATGTTAGATTTTTTGTCCAATCAGATTTCAGCCTTTATGTGCTGCCATGTCAATCTAATCTGCCCAGAGCCTTCAAAGTCAGTACTGCTGGCTCTTTTACCATCGTCTCCTTAAGAAATAGCTCTGTTTCTTTAACCAATCAGATTTCAAATTCAAAGTCCACACTGCGCTGCGAAAGTGGCGTTTTCAACTTTATCCGTTTTGGAGAGCCGTTTTTACGAAGCTAGTTATTTTTTTTGTGAAAACGCCGTCTCAGAAAACAGAGCAAAAAATATGCGTTTTGAAATGAAAACGTTTTACTATGTACATGGCCTGAGACGATATGAGGAATCCTTTCATTCTAAAGCCATCTTCATGGTGTTCACCATCCACATTCATTTTATTTAGTGCCCTAGTTTTCAGTATTGAACAGTTTCCATTGAGGTCTATCGTGTTACTGTTGATCTCGTGCTTATGTTCTGACACATTGTCTTTGCAATACTGTTCAGACTTCACCCTGACGCAAACCTTCTCCTCAAACGCAATCCAAGTCTGACACAAACATGATTTAATAATGCAAGAGAATAATGCATTTCTCCTTACTATTAAACTCGCATCTTTCAAAATATATACAACTCTCTCTCTCTCTCTCTCTCTCTCTCTCTCTCTCTCAAGAGTGTTACATCAGCTTCATAGCCCACTCAGTCTCTTGTTTATCCCACACTATATAATCAATTTGCATGCACTAAACCCAGAATAAAGAAACAAACAACTCACCTTGAAGCCCCTCAGCTGAAGGAAGCATCCACTCTATTACAGATCCCACGTTCTTTTCCGAGAGTCGTGTTGCGTCGAGCACTCAGGAGTTTACATCCTGTTAATGTGGCATGAATTTTTTTTATAGCACACTTCATGTGACGTGTAAATCACACCTCACTTCCCCTGTTCGGGAAAAAAAAACAACAACAACACAAACCTTAACCGGATTCATTATGTGAAGCCATTATGTGTCGATTCGGACCATAAAACTTTAGAACAGCCATTAATTCTGCGCTTCACAGGTTCACTTCCCGGCTGTGTTTGTGCCTTGAGCATGAGGTTCTTTATTTTGATTATTTATATACATTATTTAAACGAGATTGGAACTCATATTATTAGAATGCAGCTTTTGGCGTTTGGAAAAGAACCCAGATCTGGGGCAGTTCTTATTAAAATGCAGTGTGGGATGCTCCTATTCTTTTTGATCAGCTCTCGAAGAGTTTTTGGGGATAAGGCACGAATTCACAATGAGAATGTGGTGATGTTCCAATCCACCAGGTGGAGCTGGGCTTGGAAAACCTTCACTAGGGCACTGTAGTTTGGCTCTCCAAGCCTACGGGTAATTGAACAGGGAATTAATTTTCCATGATTATAACAGAGATGCTGTTTCAATCCAGTGATGGAGCACAACTTGTATCTAAGATGCAACAAAGGCCCAGATTTTGCAAAGCCAAATGAGAGGTGAGGTTATAAAAGTCCTTATTTGGGCACATTTGTCAGACACCCTTATCCAGAGCGACTTCCACTAAATAGACAAAAGTATTGAGACACCAGACCATGGCAATGCCTCTGTTCACAAACTGAGCTCCATGAAGATATGCTTTACATATTTTGAAGGTGAAGATCCCTACTACTGATGATCTGTAGGATGAATGTGAACTCTGACTGCACCCCAGGCCTCCTTACCTTCTCACCTACATCAGTACCCGACTTTACTAACACCCTTGTGGCTGATGAACACAAATGTCCACAGGCACACTCCAAAATATAGTGGAACATTTCCCAGAAGTGTGGAATTAGTAATAAGAGCAAATTGGGATTAAAAAGCACATTCCAAACTTATGATGAGGTGTCCACAAACTTTTGGCAATATAGTGTATCTCAGTTATACAGCTGTCAATTGGGAGTTAAGAGACAGCAGCATAGTGCTGGGATTTAAACCCATGAACTTCTGATTTGAAGTCCAATATCTAATCCACAATATGTTTCTGCAGTTACGTTTGGGACAAGGCTAAGATTTTCTAAGATAATCAAAGGTGATGATTCCAATCCAATGATGGAGCCTAGGATAGTAAACGGTTTTATTAGGGCACGGAGAATGCTGCGTTTTCAATCCAAGTCTATGGTTGATTTTATATTTGAAGCAAAGTCCAAATATGCTAAGATAATATGAGGTGAATGTCCAATCCAGCATTAGCGCTTGGGTTGTAAAAGCCCTTGCTAGGCCTCTGTGCTCGTTCTATTCCAGTCCAAGGGGTTCCTAAAGGGAATGAGAGCTAGCGCTAGCGCATTTGTGCTTGGGACCAAGCCCAATATATGAAACTTATAAGAGAAGATGTTTTAATGCAATGATGGTGCCTAGCTTGTAAATAATAGCCTTTATCGAGCCAGAATGATCTGAGCTCTTTCGATCCAAGTCTAGTGGGTAATGGATGCTTGCATTTGTGTTTGGGACAAGGCCCAGATTTGTGATGCCAAACATGCTCAATGTGGGTGTCTAAATCCTCTTACAAGGGCACAGTGAGTGGTGGTGTTTCAGTCCAAGCTTAGGGTTAATAGATGCATGCATTCGTGTTTGGGACAAGGCCCAGATTTGCCAAGGTAATGAAAGGTGATGTTCCAATCCCAGGCTAGCAGCCCTTCAGGCCTGATGAGTGCTTTGCAGATTTGTTAGACCATTAAACAGGCACTTCTCCAGTCTCTTCACAAACGATGGCTGTTCACAATTCTAACTTAGATTGTGCCTGAATTTGCAAAGGGGCTTTTTAATGACCAGTGTCTTTGCAATCCAAGGCTAGTGGCCCTCAAGAGCCGATAAGGGGTGTGTTTTGGGACAAAATTTAAAAGAGCCTTTATTAGGACACAGTAGGTGGTGAGCTAATCCAGGGACTGCACCACTTTTGTGCATTGGATAAGAGCTTTTATTTGTATAAACCCCTACTGGAGCAAATGGGGGTTGTTTTTCAAACCCAAGGCCAGCATTGAGTGTTAATCAGTGTGTGTTTTTTCTTTTGTGTGTGTGTTTGATTCAGAACCAAGACTTTGTTGGAAAACATTCTGGTTTAGCAAATGCTTTATCCTTATCAGGGTTTTGTGGATCTGGAGTTTATCCTGGGAACATTAGGAGTAGGCAGGAACACACCCTAGGGAATTTAATGGGCCATGAATAGCAGTGTTGTCCCAATCCAAGACTAGTTACCTTTAAAAGGTGTTTTAATTTGTGGTTGACTCACATTTGATTGAGCTTCATTGGGGCAATTCAGACCACCAGGGGCTGATGGCTAGTGATATTTGAGGATTTAATGTGCATTTGGTCATTTGGGTGTGTTTGGTGCTACGTTTCCATTACCTCTGGCATTTATTAGTGCACAGTGAGTGTGGCATGTCAAATCTGAGGTCAACAAACCTCCAGGGCTGACAGACGTTTGTGTTTTCGAGACGGAACCCAGATTTGTGATCATAGGAAGTGATGAGGAGCAAAGTGAAGACACCCTGCGGTCCCAAGTGGGACACATTGCACCCTCCCACTACCTGCTCCAACTCAGGTCCTTCATCATTTATTTATTATGACACATGTTACTGTATCATTCATGGACTTATTACCTGCTGTATTTTTCTTCCTGTCTCTCCTTCTTCTTTTTTTTATTTATTTTTGCAATCGACACACGATTTGCTCAATTACTCGCCATCAATCCCTCGAATGTTTGAGCAAGCACTTTCCGAATCTTCCTGACATTACGCACAGCTACACAAATGTGAACAAACCAATTTGCTCCACGCCGCAGCGAGTGATCAAAGAGCGCGAAGGAGCCGAGCGAGAACAATTTGGGAAAACGTATCGGTACAGTAAAGGATGAAATAAAGCTCCTAGCTGTTCGTTTCAGGGCTACACAGATGCCATGTAATTGAGCAGGATCCCCCCCCAACCCCCTTTCTTTCCTGTAGCGCATGAAGAACAAGTCCTGATTGTTATTAATGCACTTCATACTCCAGAGCTGCTGATTTCAGATGATGCCCCGTGTTCTCCCTGTAAAGCAATTTCCTCCCTGTATGCAAATGCTATTACAACGCCTTCGGCTCAGTCTATCATGGTGGAGTTACTTATTTATTTATTTCCCGGAGATCCCTCGTGCTAATGCGTGTTCTTTTTGGTACGGCTTGTGCCTTTGCATAACAAGAATGTATATTATGAATATTTTATTAAGCGCAGGGTGAAAACGGTATCTCGCTTCATCACACATATACATGATGTGAAGTTCATGATACTTTATACCACTGCAATTCTGCAATTTTTATCTATTTATAGTAACCCCACCCACAAAACACTTTTGTTCCAAAAATTTCCTTATTAAGTTCAAATTATGCCCTTGTCATAATGACGCCAAAAAAAGGGGCTATTAAAAAGCGGCCCTTACATTTATATTCGTCATAAAACTGAGAAGCTATGACAGGGTAAGGGCCTTGTTTAGGGGACCAGGAAGGGCAGTTTAATGTTGCTGGGATTTGAACTCACAACCTTCAGATCCAAAACCTTAGTTCATTGCCCTAACCACTAAGCTACCACATTTACCTAATAATACACTTACAATTGTCTCATTTTTTATTTTTATACAATTTGAGCAGTTAACGGTTAAGGGCCTTGCTCAGGGGCCTAGAAGGGGCAGCTTGGTGTTGCTGGGATTTGAACTCACAGCCGTCAGATCCAATACCTTAGTCCACTGCCTTAACCACTAAGCTACCATATTTACCTAATAATAAACTTTTTTATTTTGATACAATTTGAGCATTTAAGGTTTAAGGGCCTTGTTCAGGGGCCCAGCAGTGGCAGTTTGGTGTGGCTGGGATTTAAACCTATGACCTTTGAATCCAATGTCCAATGTCTTAATCCATTGCTGTAACCACTAAACTACCAAATTTGCATTTATGGTATTTGGCAGATGCCCTTATCTAGGGCAGCTTTACCAATTTTTTTATACAACTCCAGCAGTGGCATCTTGGTGGTGCTGGGATTTGAACTCACAACCTTTTGCCTCATTTCCACAGTTCATGGTTTCTACTGTTTTGTTTGGTTTGTAATTTACATGTCAGGATTATGTCACAAAAAAGTTTCCCATCAGCCACTGCACCTCCCGGGACTATGTTACATGTCGTTTTGTGCACACGATTCATGTTTACTTAATTAGCACTTATATAAAAATCCACAGTTCACCCCAATCTGTCTTTCTCAATTTCCTGGAGCTGCACCAATGTCGAAAAATTAATAAAAGACCTTCTGACCAATCGGAATGGAGCATTTACAATACAGGGACATAGGATAGTGTAGTGCTGAACCCTAGGCTCTGAGCGGTGTAAAGCACAGATGTGTTAGGGTTTGGGGTGTGATTATGATGTAGTAAAAAATAAGCATGCTGTAAAATCAGCATATTAATGGGTACGAGGATTAAACGTTTGCGCGTTGAGTCATCGGTTTCTACAGCCTTTCAAAATGCTGTGATGCTTTTTTGAAAACGCCGCTGGGCCTCGCGATAAGTCGGTTATTGCTTTTCGAACTCCCACTGACTTGTTCATTAAACTTCACATTGGTATTCAAGTTGGTGGAGGTTGAGAGGCTGTCAGGTGCATCCCCTGACATCACCGTACGCACTTCAGTTAACAAATATTAGTGTCGTAGCGCCGAGGTGTTCTTAACATAACTGCGGTTTATACCAGCGTGTCCCCTTTGGGGCAAACCCATGGCGTTATAAGGGCTTTTTTCGGAATGTTATTATCTCAGTTGAAGTTTATTACATGAGCCTTTGGACTCACAAGCCCTCCTTTTAATATGAATCACCTATTCATTTCTATGCTAATATCAACCTTCTTTTTGGAAAAAAAATTATTTTAAGTACAGACAGACTATTTAGCTCCTGTCTATGTAACAGAATCTTAAAGGAAATGCTGCCATGTGCAAGCACAAGAAGAGTACATTGACAATAAAGAAGAGATTGGGAAAGCCATGGATTAGGAAGTCCTAAGAGGCCATGCATTAAAATATTTCTTTCTTGCTTTCCTGTGAACTTCCTTTTTTCTGTGTATTCCGCATAAGAGCATCAGGCAGCATCATCACAGCATCATGGATGATTCCAAAAAAATCAAGAAAGAACTTGATAGGACTTTCATATATATATATATATAAAAAACCAAACATAATCTGGAGAAAGAAAAATCCGAAAGTATACTGATCGAGTCTGGTAGATCCTATTTCTGGAAGTTGTTGATCAGAGGCTAAAATCCAGATGTTGAAGCTGAACCAGGAGCTTGGTTGGTACCATAGCAACACTCAGGAAAATTAGAACACTTGGTGGGTTGGTGTCCGGCCTCACTTTCTCCCACTAGACCCCCTGGAGATCCGGTTAAAACCTGTCAGGTGGTAACGGTCTCAGCCTATATTTATCTCAAAATGACCATCGCATGGCCCAGACTGAATACCACCACAGTACTTACGTTCATGCCAGGAGAGAAGGCATGGCTTTACAATTCCACTTCTCATCATCCTTTGCATTATTGAACATTTCAAGACACTACTGTGCATCAACTTGATAACACATTATGGTTCGTGTCTTACTTGGCTTTGTATATCACAGAAAATTGCATTTTATTTCATATTAATAATGATGGCTTTCAGAAATACTGGTATTGGTATTGTGTATTGGTGGAGCTGAATCCAGACTGGTATTGGATAGAATAGAAAGTTAATGGTAATGCTGATCCTGATCCAACACATGACCTGGGGTTGTGTACAGATCTTCATGGAGCTGGATTTGGGCATTGTCATGCAGGAACAGGTTTGGGTCTCCTAGTTTAAGTAAAGGGAAAATTTCCTGCTACCACATTTGACTGAAAAACAGTCCAGACCACCAGATTATCCAACAGCGAGATTTTCCAGACTGAAACGGAACGCTTGGATCCACATCTCACTTGTATACCTGTAAAAATCCACCCAATAGTTCACTTCAAGATTTTTCAAATTTGAAAAAAGTACCATTGCTTAATCACCACATAAATACTTTTTTTTAATAGAGAATAACAAAAGCAAAATCATTGCATATACAGACATAGAGATGAATACAGCTGGAGATACTGTACATTCTTCCAGTTTGACATCACCCAGGACAGAAGATTCCTGAAGATGACTTAAAAACTGATTGGCTACAAATCCAGACATACATTCACTCAGACGCAGTAACATTTCACCACTGATTTCAGATTCTGTGTTTTTTATCCACTGGCTTGTGTTACTCTAGAAACAATACTATATACAACTGGTGTTACGTGTCCGTGCTGTTACCTGGTTTCTATTTTTCCTCACCCCTTGTTTGCTCTGCCCCCGTCTGCTAGTTGCCACCCTGTCTGCTAGTTGCCCCGTCATGCTAGCTCATGTGGTTTGAGAACAGGTAAGCATGTGTGCACACCTTCATTCCACCATGTAGGTTTGATCATTGTTTAGACACCCTGGGTTAGAGGACAGGTGCCACCCCTTGTATTTTTTTTTATTAATCGTGTAGCAAAGTGTAGTCAATTAGTGTGTTGCTGTTTGTTAGTTAGGCTAGTTTTCCAAGTACAGCCTAGAGTACAACTTTTTTTTCCCTATGTTTCTTTTTTTGGCACTGTCCATGTTCTCTTGCCTGTGCCACTCCGCTAGGCCTATACAAGGTAGGAACGTAACACAATTACATAAAGAATATTATTGACTGATGTGTTAGAGTGGAATTATGATTTATATCATATGCAAAGTTTCATGATTGGAGCTTTATTTTATGAATGAGGACATCAGTGTTACGGGTGATTTCTCAGGATCCTCGCTTTAGACTCTCATCTCTTGCCGGGACCGAAAGGGTCACGAGTTTTGTTGCCAGCCTTTTCATTGCCTTGCTGCAGTTGACGATCCAGTTCGTGTATAATGAATGTAGAAAACACACAGCACAATTTCTGAGTGCTAGAACAAAACACACAAAGCACACACACACCTTTACTACACAAGTTTTTTCAAAAGAATATAAATCGGTCTTTTGAAGATCAGTCCACTGACAGGAGTGATAAGAGAATCACATGTACTGCTACTGTATGCACTTTACTGCACTACATCACACCCTCACTGTATCTGTACACACTAACACACTAACACACTAACACACTAACACACTAACACACTAACACACTAACCCTAACGCTTCCATATAGATATACAATGTGCTTATATACGTCTCTTTATACTGCATATATTTATTCTCTTTTACATCTATAATATCAGAGTTTCTGGGCAGCTGTTCTACATTTACTTTCCAGCGGGATAAACAAAGTGATCTATCTATCTATCTATCTATCTATCTATCTATCTATCTATCTATCTATCTATCTATCTATCTATCTATCAAGAGCGATATAAAATTGTATCGCGATACAGATAATATATTGTATCAGCGACCTCTAACGCTGCAGGTAGTAACCTCACACTTTCTCAGATTTATGTGCTTTTTGTAAATACTGATTGAATATATATTTGTATTTATTGCACATTTTATTGAAATATCTTTAAATCAGAGAAGTTTGAAGCCCATGTGAGCTCTACAGTGCGCTGGAGATGAGACAGTGAGTAAACGCTTGCGGTTGCTGATTAAATCGTTCTCTGTGTGAAGAGGTGCGTGTCGGTTAAACAGGTAAAAATTGGCTTAGGTGACATTCAGGCATCGTCCTGTAATTACCGGCGCTAATTATCGTGTAGTATGATGCGAACATGGCGTCCTGTGGGCTGCGGAGGAGACGACTTTCATCATCAGAGATCGTAAAATGTCACCAGGACACAGACATGATGACAGAGTGAAGGATAAATAACAGTAATAGGTAACAGTAACTTCATTTAGCCCATGACGTGAATTAACTGTAGGAAGGAAATGAAGGAGCTGCAGAGGTGAAGTCTTTTCCATAGAGCAGAGCAGAGAAGCCCTGGTGTTTTTCCAGTCGGAAAATAAAAACAGTATAAACGTCTCACCTCCTGGAGGAAGCCTGAGGAATTGTTGCAGGTTTGTGATGTATTTGTGTCGTTTGTGATAATTAGAATAAACTCAGGCTTGGAGAGATCTCTCACCCTACTGAGTGTAAACACTAATATTCGGAGCAACAGGACGCCGGTTGTTCGGTGTTTATGAAAAGTTTTACTGAATGTTTTCACTGTTTTAGAGCTCAAAGACTACATTCAGGTACAGACGTTCAAACCCGCACGGCGCGCGGAAAAAACACCGTCCTGGGTTTAGTCCAATTCATTAGAAACAAGGAGTTGTTCAGGAAAACGCTGCGATACTGAATTCTGGATTCAGAACCTTAATAACAAATTCACCTATAATGGAAAAACACACACACACACACACACACACACATACAAACACAGACACACACCGAGTCAAGATCTACCTAAAAAATGGAAGAACATTCAGATCCTATAAATATTTGGATAGTTGGTTTTCCAAACCTTCTGCAGTATGAGCTTTTTATCCTGTTCATCCATACACTTAAAGGTTCCTCATGGGTTCTCCTTCTTTCCAAATTGGTGGATGCTTCAAGCCCACTAGAAACATCTGCAGGAAATTAGGTTTCTACCCTATTAATAAAGACACTCTTGAAAAAGAAGGTCCCTCAGCGTTTCACTGTGGGTTCTTTAGATTAAGGATTCTAAGCTTCCATAAATTCAGAACACTTGACTTGAATACTTGATTCCTCTAAGAACAATTACAGGATCTCATTGAAATAAGAAACAACCTGTTGGAGTTTGTAATATATACACTAGACATTAATACACATACTGTAGGAAAAGTGGGTTCCTCAGGGTTTCTCTAAGGGTTCAGTGGATAATTATGGATTCTCAGCTCCCAAAACTGGTGCTACCAGTAAGACTTTGCTGTGATTGTGTGGTTTTTTTGCCTTAGTAGATGTTGGTTGACCTTCAGAATAATTACTCAGAATGTACTGAGGTAGGGATGTGATTCTGAATCGGAAGTTAATATGTAAAAGCGCTGTGAAAGATCCTGCTGGACGGATCCGGAAGACGTGACGACCTCTCAGCTGACCTTTCCTTCTTGTCATCCATGACCAGGTTTTAATACGCTCTCTCGATTCTCTCTTTTCTCCTTTTCTTCAACTCTCTCGTTCTCCGTCCTGTCACCTCTGGTGAAGCTTCTCGTTCTGGTTTTTATATAGCAGGAGCTGGCATTTGTTTTCACTTATACTTTGGAAAATGTTGGAAAAAGCAGTAGGATTAGCGCTGAGATCCATCACGGCTCCCACAATCCCCTTCATTACGCCTGAGTCCAGGAATTACACAACAGGACGATTCTGAAGCCATTGTTGGATATGAAATGTGATTTCAGGAGAAACTAATGTGTTTGTAGCCTCTGAGAATCACAGGACAGATGAAGGATAACATTTCAGTTCAAAGTGTTTTTTTCTTTAATGGTTAACAATTTTTGCTTTCAACAGGAACTTGTAGCATTCTGCTGCAGAGGTGTGTGTGTGTGTGTGTGTGTGTGTGTGTGTGTGTGTGTGTGTGTGTGTTATTCATTTTACAGTGAGATAAAAATTAAACTGATCTTTGAGGTGATGTTTAAACCTTTTAACTGGAAATGTTTAGCTAGATTCAGTTATTCTGGGTTTAGGTTTGATATGTGCTGTTTGAACATCTCTTTCCACATTGAGTCTGTTTTAATTACCTCCACTCTTCTGGGAAGATGTTCTGCTAGATGTTGTGGAGATTTTGGAGATTGATTCAGGAGGAGACCTGGGGTGCAGTCAGTGTTCACATTCATCCCAAAGCTGTTCAGTAGGGTTTGAGGTCTATAGCAGAAGATCCTCCACTCATGAATCATGCTACCATATCTAAAGATGTCCTACACAATTGTATGCCTGCCACTTTGTGTAACAGTTTGGGGAAGACGTCTGTATGTGAGAGTGCAGCAGTTCCTCATGGTGCCTGTGTTCTTCTTGTTCTCAGACTTTGTTGTGGTCAGAATCTCAGACTCGATCTGTCCTCTTTGTTCATGCTGACGGTGGAGGACAGGTGCTGCCTCGGATTCTTTTTGATCTTTGTCTATTTTATCTATCTATCTATCTTTCTATCTCTCTCTCTCTCTATCTATCTCTCTATCTATCTATCTATCTATCTATCTATCTATCTATCTATCTATCTATCTATCTATCTCTCCCTCCCTCTCGTTCTCTCACTATCTATCTATCTATCTATCTATCTATCTAAATTTTTTACATACAATACAGAATAAATGCAGCTGTGAGTAAACATAAAGCAGGTGAGCGAGTTTATTGGTGGTTTTATTTTATAAATGAAGCAAGAAAGAATGATTGAACGAACCACCACTAATTATCCGAAAGAGTGGAAGTCCATCTTTTATTGGAAGGAAGTGACAGAATCGTGCATACTTACAGTAACAGACCCTCGAAATGTTCCTTGGATGTGTTTAAGGGAACGCTGGATAAATTAAGGCTGCTAACGTTATCCGAGCTGGAAAAGGACTGAAATCCTGCTTTTAAGACGTTTGTAGTTCGATATTTGCTTCAAAAAATTTTTTTAAATAAAGGGGGGGAACAGAGTCCTCCTGAATATTTTACACATTTTTACACTTTGTTAGCCATTTTCATTCAATCTTATGGTTCATTCTGATCCTTTCCACATTAGTGCTCCAATCTTATCCAATAAACCAACGGTTAAACGTCTTACCGTGTTGTGTTCTGTGTGTTATTATAGAGAGGATTCCCAAGAACCAAGCTCAGGAGAAGTGCGCTGAAGATCCAGAGAGGAAACATGATGACTGATCTTAAAAGTGGTGACTTTTGAAATGAATGAATCAAAGTTTATTGTATTTATACACCTCTTTATACACTACTTTGTAAACACCCTGTTATCGATTTATCCGTGGTGTTTGAACTAAAAACACACATTGTTAGTTTAAAAAAATAAAAGAAGGTCAAAATCTGGCCTGGTTTTCAGAGTCGTGAGAACAGGTTTGAGCCCATGAGTCTGTGTGAATGGCCTTGGACATTTTGGTGTGGTCGTTATCTTAAATGATAGAGGTATAAGACGGTAAACAAAAAGAAATACTGTGTGGGACACATCAATACTCAATTCAGTGACTACAGTATATACAGAGGAACAAAACTATAACAGGGCCTTTAGACAAAAGTTCTGATCAAAACCATCCAAATATACGTGCAACACTATGAATCATTACTGAAACTATTACATAGAACACAATGCTCTTCGAGGAACTGCCCAGTGGTCCAGGTTCATCAACCTTTTCTGGATTTTATCCCAAAGATCGGAAGCTACCAATCCAAGGTCTGTTGTCTTAAAATCATAAGCCTGAAAAAAGCATCAGATTTATGGAATGGTTTCTGATTCATAGCATTGAACATTTATTTGAATTGTTTCGATCAGAAATTTTGTCTAAAGTTTTTGGATTCCACCTCATGTGGAGTTTGGATACTGGACCTCCTTGAGTGTTTAAAGGATCTATGATGATCACAAATGTTGAGCTCAGTAGCTTCTGACTGTACAAATGACTGTACATCACTCATAATCACACATTCCAGTTCTCATGTTAGTTTTCACTCTCCAGTGTTCTGGATTGTTTAGAGACTATAATCACACTCTTGATGTCACCCAAATGAGGATGGGTTCCCCTTTTGAGTCTGGTTCCTCTCAAGGTTTCTTCCTCAAAACATCTAAGGGAGTTTTTCCTTGCCACAGTCTCCATGGCTGCTCATCAGGGATAAACACACATCGTTCACTTTAACTGTTAAATTCTGTAAAGCTGCTTTGAGACGATATCTGTTGTGAAAAGCGCTAAACTTGACTTCACTTAAAGGTGTTGTTCCCTTTGTATTTCACTGAATTGACTATTCATGTGTCCCACACAGTCCCTTTTGTTTTCTAGCTTATAACCTATAGCTCAACAGGACACCTATCATTTGAGATAACGACCACACCAAAGCGTCCAAGGCCGTTCACACAGACTCATGGGCTCAAACCTGTTCTCACGACCAGGTCACTCTGAAGTCCATTTATCTAACATCTCTCTCTTTGTTTTCTTTAATGAAAAGACTGTGTGTTTTGTCCAAACAGTAACCTGCGAATGTAAGAACATTCACCACGGATGAATCGATAACAGGGTGTTTACAAAGTAGTGTGAGCGATTTGAGGTGTATAAATACAATAAAGATTCATTTATTTCAAAAAGTCTCCACTTTTAAGATCAGTCATCATGTTTCCTCTCTGGATCTTCAGCGCACTTCTCCTGAGCTTGGTTCTTGGGAATCCTCTCTATAATAACACACAGAACACAACACGGTAAGACGTTTAACCGTTGGTTTATTGGATAAGATTGGAGCACTAATGTGGAAAGGATCAGAATGAAACATAAGATTGAATGAAAATGGCTAACAAAGTGTAAAAATGTGTAGAAATATTCAGGAAGACTCTGTTCCCCCCCTTTATTTAAGCACATTTTTAGAGAGAAAATATCGATCTACAAATGTTTTAAAACCAGGATCTAATGCCTTTTCCAGCTCGGATAACAACAGCTCGGTTTTACATCAGTCAATGATGTCATCAGTCAATGATGTTATTCTTTATTTAATTGTTGTATATAATAATGATGATTTCTTTTTTTTTGGTTCTTAAACAAGACTGTGAAAGATGCAATGTAATGCAAACAAAAACTCTGTTTTTAGAGTTACACAAGCCAAAGGATAAAATACAGAATCGGAAGTTGTGAAATGTTACTGCGTCTGAGTGAATGTATGTCTGGATTTGTAGCCAATCAGTTTTCAAGTCATCTTCAGGAATCTTCTGTCCTGGATGATATCAAACTGGAAGAATGTACAGTATCTCCAGCTGTATTTTGTATATGCAGTGATTTTGCTTCTGTTATTCTCTATTTAAATAAAGTATTTATGTGGTGATTATTCAACGGTACTCTTTTTATTTTTTTTTTATTCAGAAGTGCACTATTGGGTGAATTTGTACAAGTGAGATGTGGAGCCAAGTGTTCAGTTTAACTCTGGAAACTCTCTCAGTGGGATAATATGGTGGTCTGGGCTCAATGAAGTTAAAGTATCAGTATAAGTATCAGGAGACCTGAGATTTTGGAGGCACATCTATATCTATATCTATGTATCTATAGGATGTCTCTGGATGTGGTAGCATGAAGTTTTTCATTCATTTGAACTTGGAGACACAAACTTGTTCCAGCATTCCTGTATGAACTCAATGCTTTTATTTGCAAAAATAAAAAAATATATATAAAAATATGGGTTTTTTTTTTCAGGAAGTTGATATATGTAAATATGTATATCACTATTCTACTGAGCACATTAATTAGTTTATATTATATAAACAAATAGTGGACAAAAGTACTGACACACAACCATCTGGATGCAATTGAAACTGAAAGCAAGAGCATTAAATCTTACTCAGACCCAACAGGTTTGGAGACCCGAATCTGCTCGCTTCGTCCCGGCCTGCCTCTGTGCAGCTGGGGATGGTTTTACATCAATGGTCTGGGGATCTATAAAATTACGGAGTTACACAGGAGCTTTAAGGATGGATTTGGACTGTAGTTAATATCAACAGTCTGCTACACTGACTCAGGACTACAGATCTCAACATTGTTTATCTGTAATAAATGGACATTTGGTGCAACCCAGATGAGGACGGGTTTCTCTTGAGTCTGGTTCCTCTAAAGGTTTCTTCCTTATGCCATCTCAGGGAGTTTTTCCTTCACCACAGTTGCCACCGACTCGTTCATCAGGGACAAACTTACAGTTATAAAGTAACATCTTATTTATTTTTAATCACCACATTAACTGTGTAAAGCTGCTATGAGACAATGTTCATTCAAGTGAGGATCCCCAGCCCTATAACACATTTGGGATGAATATGAATGCTGACTGCACCCCAGGCCTCTTCACTTCACCTACATCAGTATCTCTCTTTACTAACACCCTTGTGGCCGACTGAATCTCCACAAATCTCCACAAAATCTAGTGGAACATCTTTACAGAAGAGTGAAAGTTATAATGACTGTATGTGGGGACTGATTTGAATGCAGAAAATTCTTCTTTTTTTAAAATTATGTAACATTACATCACTGAATTGTTTGTTTGTGTGCTTACTACACTGTATAATATAAGATCATAAAATCTATCCAGAATAATCCACAGATTATGGATAGGGTCAGGGTTTAACTTTATCTTTCTATTCTATTCAATCCAATACCAGTCTGGTACCAGTACCACCAATACTAATACAGATACCAGTATTTTTGAAAGCCATCGTTCTTAATATGATCTAATATGCAATGGACTAGACTTTTCTTTTGTTACATGTATTTAAATGATTAATCATTTATTTATAAATTCAGACAAACTTATAACACAGTATAATTCGTCACATAAACCATATTCAAACTGTCATCATGTATTTCTACCTTTCTGTCTCTTTCAGGGTTTTTGTGTATGAACAAGGGAATGGTGAAATTTTCCCTCTTTCTTCTTTGACTCTCCTGCTTTTGTAATCAAATTTTAGATGGTCCAGATGATGGACGATATCTGACCTAGTGACAGAATCTCAACGTGTTTGTTTGATCAACAGGAGACACCGATGAAGAACCAAATATTTCCTATTTATATTCAGTAAATACCAAAAAACATTGTTTTAGGAGAATCAATTCCCTTTATACCACGCCAGTATCAAACTTCCGCTTTAGGATCGATCCGGCTGTCTCTATTAATGGGTTCGAAACTGTTATCACGGCTGTCTGAACAGTACTTGATGTCCGGTCTATTAATCAACCCTAATGTTATCTTTCTCTTGCTAATAAAGTGTGTGTCCTTGTTTCATCCAAACAGTAAAACTACCAGTGAGTGTGAGAAACTTCAACACAGATCTTCCTGACTGACAAACCAAGTAATGAGAGATAACGCCTGACTATAAAGATATGGAATGATTCAAAGATATGGCATACGAGTTGGTATCAAAAAGTTTCGAGACTAGTTCTGCGTTCCTGCCACTTCTGGAATGAGTCCTGAAAGTCTTCTTTGTCGATCGTCGCTTTGGAGTCAAAACGGCGACCTTTGAGTTGGATCTTCATCTTCAGGAAGAGGGTGAAGTCCGCAGTAGAGGGGGATGGGTGCGGAGATCATGGTGTTACTGGTGAGAAACTCACGTGTGATAAGAAGCTCGGTCACAGTTAGCACCAGTTGCACAGCTCCCGATGTGCCTTTTGGCACACTGAGTAATGAGGGTCTGTGCTCCATGTGACTGTGCGTGCAGTTTTGTGCGGCCATCTGTTTACAAAACTAGTCTCAAATGGTTTTGATACCACCTCATATAACATGCAATAGATGCATATACACACTGGATATAAAGTATTAGTACACCTCATTTTTCCAGCCATATGTGATTCTTTCCAAAATGTTACCCCAATTCTACCAGGCGTCTCTGGATGCTGCACTTGAACTAGGAGACCCAAACTTGTTCCAGCATGACAATGTCCCTGTGAAGATATGCTTTATATGAGTTAGAGTGGAAGATCTCCTGCTATAGAGCTCTGACTTCAACCCGATTGAACACCTTTGGGATGAATTGAAACACTGCACCTCTTCAATCTACATCTGATCCTGACTTTACTATCCATATTTTCTTGTAGTGCTGAAATTGGCTAGACGTGGTCCCTTACAAGCAGTTACTAAAAAAGCAGTTTTTCCAATTAGACATTTTCTATAATAAACGCTTTCATCCAAGCTGCGATTCAGCACTACATTTCTGCATGCTGTTTTTTTGCATTATTTGAAACAGCAAAGCAACGCATCCCATTGTTTCGTTTCCTCTGCAGTTCTTTGTCCCTGACAAACGCTGAGGAGGCACTTGTGTACTTCATGGCCATCTGGTATAGAGTCAAAGATCACCTGAAAGAGGAACAGCAAACATTCCTACTATGTACCGTCCTCGCTGACATGTTTCCATATGGCTGAAGTCTATGCTAATGCTTTCTCGGTTAATAATAGCTGTGACTTTTTTGACAAGTTGGTGTTTAAGGTGTGGGCGTTTTGTGTGCAATAAAAGGGAATTTCTAAGAAAAAGAAAAACTTACACTTGTCCAAGGCAATGACAGTCTCACATGTGAATAGTGTAGAGATAAACTCGCAGAAAGACATGGAAAACAATGAGCGTCTGAGAGGGCATGGAGGTGAAAAACGTTGGAGTATGTTCAGCTAACCGAGGTGAACTTATCCTTGTTGTTGTCCACACAAGATGAAGTCTCCTTTGCATCCTCCACTGTATTAAACACTATTCTTCAACTTCACCACTCTGTATGTAGAGTATACAGTACATGCTGCAAGCAACAAACTGACACAACAAGCAATTTATTCGATGCTTTTCAAATTAAGTATGACACAGTAAATTGGCAAATCCAGTGATAGCCTAATGATTCGGTGAAGTGAAGAACACCGATTCTTTCTTCATCATGGCACCTGTTAGTGGGTGGATTTATTTATTCGGCAGCAAATGAACATTTTGTCCTCAAAGTTGATGTTAGAAGCAGGAAAAATGGGCAAGCGTAAGGATTTGATCGACTTGGACAAATTGTGACGTCTAGACGACTGGGTCAGAGCATCTCCAAAACTGCAGCTCTTGTGGGATGTTCTGGTCTGCAGTGGTCAGTATCTATGAAAAGTGCTCCAAGGGAGGAAACAGTGGTGAACCGGCAACAGGGTCGTGGACGGCTGAGGCTCATTGATGCATGTGTGGAGCGAAGGCTGGTCCGTGTGGTCCGATCCAACAGACGAGATCCTGTAGCTCAAACTGCGGAAGAAGTTCATGCTGTAAATGATCGATAGGTCACGACTGTTTTAGCAGTTAAATACATAAACGATATTGGGCAGGTTTTCATACAACTGATTGTTGTATTGTGCTTAACTACATTTTAAATCATATCTGTTACTTAGTAAAAATAAATGAATAAATAAAATAATGCAAATAGACTGTCGATTTCTAAAGAAACAAACCCCTGGCCATTTTTTTACGACACTTTACTCTTCATGAACTAGCAGCTTATAAAAACTCGACATAAATTTACACAAGCATGTTGAGTTCAGTTAATAATACTTAAATATTCAGATTACATAATTGCTGTACTGTTGCTTTGCATCACGTGACATTGCTGCATTACTAGGTGGATGTCCTGCATCATTAATAAACAAGCTTCAGTTAGTCCAGAATGCAGCAGCCAGAGTTCTTACAAGGGCAAAAAAAATATGATCACATAACCCCGATCTTATCGTCCCTACACTGGCTTCCTGTTAAGTTTCGAATAGACTACAAACTATTACTTCTCACATATAAAGCACTAAATGGTTTGGCTCCCATTTATCTATCCAGTCTTTTAACACGCTACAATCCGCCACGCTCCCTGAGATCTCAAAACTCTGGGCTTCTAGTAGTTCGTAGAATAACAAAGTCCACTAAAGGTGGTAGAGCATTTTCACATTTAGCTCCTAAACTCTGGAATAGTCTTCCTGACAGTGTTCGGGGTTCAGACACACTCTCCCAGTTTAAGTGCAGATTAAAAACATATCTTTTTAGCAAAGCCTACACATAACACACATCACATCATAACCTTGTGCTCCAGAACATCTGATCACATGCACATTATCAACTTGTGCTGTTAAGATCATGAACAGCAGCTACGCTAATTCCTCTCCACTGCTTCTCTTTCTCTCCCCATCCCGAGACACCCTGAATGCAAATGGACTGTTGATTTCGAAAGAAACAAACCCCTGGCCATTTTTTAACGACACTTTACTCTTCATGAACTAGCAACTTATAAAAACTCAACATTAAACATACACAAGCATGTTGAGTTCAGTTAATAATACTTATATCTACAGATTACATAATTGCTGTACTGTTGCTTTGTATCACGTGACATTGCTAATGTTGGTTAGCACCAGGGTTGGAAATTAAGGTGACTTGGGGCTAAAACTTTTACAATACACAATTAAGCTAGCTGTATTATCAGTGTCATGATTTAAGTATCATGTAAAATGAATGAAAAGTGTTATATATTTTGAATTGAGACTGTTGCATTCGATTTGAGCATGACTGAATAACCAGTCTCACACTTTTTTGGAGAAGGCAACGTCCGATCAAAACGTTGCGTTTCATCACCGCTGAAAACGCTGAATTTCTCTCATTATCATAATTGACATTAAAACAGGAGGGTTTTTTTCTGTAAAAATGCATAACTCACATTAGACTCAATCATGGACTCTGTTGTGTTTTGTTTTTTTTCTAGTTTGAAATGTATATCTCTGTGTTCTTTTGGACCTATGATAGAATCCCCCACCTCACCCCTTGCTGTAAAGAAAAAAAGGTAAATATTAAACATGCTACATTTACTTGAGTAGATTTTACTTATGTAAACTTATGTCAAATTTGATTGAAGTAATAGCGCTTTTACTTAAGTAAAAAATTTCTTTTACTCTTTCCAACTCTGTTAATGGAAGACAAAAAAAAATAGCATACAATCTATATCTACAGTTTGCTCTTGTCATTACCCTGACCCCTTTTTTAGAGACATCAAAAATTAAAAAAATTAAAAAGAAGCGATAAACATAACCGATGCCTTGAGTGTTTACATGTCTCTGGTACAGCTAGCTCACTTTGCTAATCTGCTTCAGCAATGACACCTAGCATGTAAGACATAAACCATTCAACTGATAAGTGCATTATTTCGTCAGCTTCAAAAAATATCTATACCAAAGCTGATATAAGTGTACAGATTCCACAGGGTGCCGGACAATCCCATAAAGACAAGCGACTAAACAGCACGAGTCTGTTCCATCTATTAGCATGACTTGATAATGGAGCATGGATGAAAACCTGCCTACATGCTTATGATCAGTGGTGGACAGTAGGGAAGTGAATGTAATGCGTTACTGTAAGTTAGCTTTTCCGCATGTCTGTACTTTACTGAAGGATTTTCATTTGGGGCTCATGATAATTTAAATAAAGATCAATCAGTGTTTGACTCATAATTCGATTAATAAATCGGTGTGTTAAGAGTCACATTCAAGTCTTTTTACATAAACTGAGTTCATTAAGCAAAGAATCTTTTAAGAAAACTAATAACAGGCACATTATAGCCATAAATATGTAAATAATAAATCTGAGTACTTTGGATACTTAAGTACATTTAGGGGCAAATACTTTTGTCTTTTTTTCAAGTGATAGTTAAAGGAAACACTTTTACTGCAGTGATATTTTACCGATTATGTCTCTTGTATTTCCTGTTGTCTGCATCCTGCATCCTGATCGTGACCATGTCTGTAACAACCTTCACTACAGATGTCTCTAAACACCACACACAACTGGCTTGTAGTAAACTTTATATGGATTTTTTTATTGGGACCCCTGACTTTTCCAGCTATATGGGGTTCTTTCACAAACTTTTTGTAGGACGTATAGGAAGTCATTGGATATGGGAGCATGAACTTGTCTCTTCATTTGAAAGTTGTTTCAGCATGGCAGTACCTTTGTGCTCAAAGCCAGCTTTATGAAGATCTGGTTTATGTGATTTGGAGTGGAAGATCTCCTGCTATAGAGCTCTATTGAACACGTTTGGGATGAATTGGAATGCTGATTGTAATATATAAAAGCATGATGAGTGCGAAGTCAAGCTTTTAAGTATATAAACAGATTCACAGTTTACATTTACGTGTAGTGTTTAGTTTATTTACGTAGAACCCAGGTGTGTTTTCATCTTTGGGAGGACCATGAGAGAACATTAGAAAGAACGAAAGGAGATAGTATCCATACTCAGAAGGGAAAACCTTCTTATCTGGATGATCATTTTAATAGATAGATTCTTCAGCTAGATTAATAGATTCTAGTCATTGCACAGGGTACAACACAATTTTCAGTCCTTATGGTGCATAAAAATTTAATCTTTTTAAAAAACATGTAAAAAGTGATCTGCTAAAATATTAGTATTGCACATAGCGAGTCTTTATACAGATTGTGGTTAAAAATAAACAAACATGAGGTCTGTGAAGTGTATAAACGTAAGTGTGTGGAGCGCAAATAGATCCAAAGCAAATTTACGAGCAAAAGGTCCTCGTCAGGATGATCATTCTGTGTATCCAGGAATTTATGAGATGAAGCGAATCTTATAAGGATGAGCATCAACAGTGTAATCTCATGTATGTATCATAAGCTTTTAATCCTCAGCACCTGAGAGAGGTTTTCAGGTGATGAGATCTCCAGCCAGAAGTTAGCATCAAGATGAATTACTGGTATCTCAGAAGTAGCATGTGTAGCTTGACATATATTGACATAGAGATGCTGTGAATCTCATTCCATACCATGCGATACCATACATTTCTATAAATATATAGTAATACATTGAGAGTGGCTTCATGTTCTCTGTGCTGTGTGTGTGGTTATTTAATTAAATTCAGCATGCACAAACATGGGTTTGTTTACTCTTCTTTCATTTCAGCTCTACACCCCCCTCCGATAATGTTTCTTTGCTTTTTGCTTTATTAAATTATGGGTTATGAGAGAACAGACTAAATAACAAGCAAATCAAAAGCATCGGCTGTGTTCTGATTTGTATTCAGCAACCCGAGAAAAAGGCCATGCTTTCTATACTACCGATACCGTGCCCTAGCTAGTCTTATAGAGAGACACCTTCCTTTGGTTCTATGCAACGAGCTAGGTTATAGAACTGTATGACGATTTTCTTTTGACCAAACAAATAGATAAATGTCCAGAGGATCCACTTTATTTTCATTGAAAAATCCTCCATTAAAAACAGCTTGGCATCAAACAGTTCTTTTCTCCAAACATTCAGCCGAAAATCTCTGCCGTGCCTCTTCTAAAACGTGCCGTAGATGCTCTTCACTAGTTGGAGATTTCTTTCTTGTGATCCAGTTCATCCCAGAGAAGTTCAATAGGATTTAGGTGCGGTGACTGGGCAGGTCGTTCCATGATAGATATCACTCCAGATGACTGTTTGCTCTCTAAACACATTGTTGGTTCCAATGAGCCACAGTCCAGATAGAATTGCATGGTGTTGAAGTATGGAATGGTTGCCATGTTGGTTTACTTTCACCCGTAATTAGTCTCCAACCTTCCCTGATTTGAAACAACCCCAAACCATTAAACTTTCAACTCCATGTTTGACTGTGGGGGTGAGGCAGTCTGATAACATCTACAATTCGATTTGTTTTTATTTGTATTGCACTTTAAACGATGAACATTGTCTCCAAGCAGCTTTACACAGATAATGTAATTATAAAGAATCAATAAGATGTTCTTTATGAGTGTGAGTTTGCCCCTAATGAGTGAGCCGGTGACGACTGTGATGAAGGAAAAACTCCCTGAGATGGCATAAGGAAGAAATTTTAAAAGGAACCAGACTTAAGAGGAAACCTGTCCCCATCTTGGGTTGGACCGAATGTCCATTCATCACAGATAAACGATGTTGAAGTGCAGTGATGGTGATCAGATGCAGATCTGTAGTCCTGAGCCAACATTATCTTTCCTGTTCTCAAACAAAATTTGTCTCCTCTGGCCACAGAACATTTCTTCCACTCATTCACTGTTCAATTCTTGTCTGCTTTTGTCTTTTATTGAGTTTGTTGAAACAAAAGGAACATCCATGTGCCTCAAAATCCACACTACAGATAGGCAGGAAAGCAACACTTCCACAATAGTAACAGTACAATAATAACTCTGAACCAAACCGCAGGCATTTATATGGAATTTTGCTGCTACACCAGAGACACTTCACGTCCCAGTGGTGAGTGTTGAAACTGAGACTTTTTAAACACGTCACGCTTCAGCGCTCTACGCTCCGGTTCTGTATGACCTACTGCTTCTTAGCTGAGCTCTTCTTCTTTCTAGACATTTCGACTTGACATTACCAACAGCCATAACAGGACAAAAACTGACTTGCTGGAAAAGGTTATATCATATAAAATCATTCAGCTCTTTAGTATGACTCTGTACTATGGAGACTACACGGCTGTTACACTATGGGGGCAAAAGTATGTGGACACTTGACTATTGATCCTATTTTAGCCTCTACTCTTCTGCAAAGTCTTTGTGCGCTACTTTTTGGGGCAAGGCTACGGGGTTTGTGATCATTTAGCATTTCAGTTCATCCCAAAGGTGTTAAGTGGAGTTGAATACAGGACACTTGAGTGATGCAGGACCATGGGCAGGAGAAATGTCAGAGACCTACAACACCACATGTGTTCCATCAGGGAAGCCCTACCAGGTCCTGAGGACCAACATTCAGAAGGAGTCGATTTGGCTAATGAACAAGAACAGTCAGCACTTTTCCACCTCACACACAGACACATATCTATATTTGCTATATGATATACTTAAAGCTAGCAAAGAGTAGATGAGTTGGTATCAAAAAGCGATATATCGCCTTCGAAATAGTCTGGGTCTAATCGGTGCTGAGAGCACCATGCATTCAACAGATGCCATCTCGCGGCATACGATCTTCTCGTAGAGGGAGCTCTGGATTGGAGAAAGGTCACCTCGGGGGAGAGACCCACCGCAGGGCTACCAGGAGGAGACGGACTCCGTCCCAGCGAATTCTCTCCAAAACTGCTGAAAGCAATGCAGCCTCAGCCACGGCCATGGCCAGGCCAAAAGGGCTGGTGTATATAGGGAGAACCATAGGGCTTTTGCCAAAATCTCCAAAAAACACTCCACTACCTGGGGGTGGAGGCGCCACTCCCGAGGCTTGGATCCCTGTCTCTACAGGGTGTCTGCTGCCTCATTTAAGTGGCCTGGGATATAAGCTGCTCTAAAGGAGAGAAGCTTCCCCTGGGCCCACAGGTGGATCTGGCATGCCAACATGTACAGGGGCACGAACACAGACCCCCCTGGTGGTTTTATATCACATCGACACACTTCGTGAAGGTGCGGGGTGGCAGGGCAAGGCCGAATGGAAGAACCTGATATTGGAATGCTTTGACCCCAAAAGCAAAACTCAGGAATTTCCTGTGAGAAGGTAGGATGGGTACGTGAAAGTACGCATCCTTTAGATCCACTGTGACAAACCAATCCTCGGATCTGATCTGAGACACAACCTGTTTGAAGAGCGGTTCAGCTGCCGTAAATCTAGGATGGGAAGCAACCCACTGTTCATTTTTTGGGAACTATGAAATACCGGCTGTAGGCGTGGCTCCGAAGCCGAACGAGAGTCGGACCAAGCAGAGGAAGGAGAAAGGGACAAACCTGTCTCCAAACCTTCTGCGAGATTCATAAGCGAACCGCAGGAACCGGAGCGCCGCTCCGCCTCAGCAAGAGCGGGATCGGAACTGCGAGGAGTGGGGGCGTTCTCCTCAAAGAACCACATATACACCATTTATACAATTTGTGGTCAAAAATGTGTGTACACCAGATCATAAGATTCATATGTGCTTTTTTTTTTTAACATCCCATACCACCTTTAGTCTCCATTTGCTGTTAATATCACCTCCACTCTTCTGAGAAGATGTTCCAATAGATTTTTAGAGTGTGTTTGTAGAGATTTGTGGAGATACATTCAGCCACAAGGAGGTTAGTAAAGTCAGGTAGGTGAGGTGAGGAGGCCTAGGGTGCAGGAGATCTTCCACATCTTCCATCTCATGTAAGATCTATCTCAGATCTTCATGGTGCCGGCTTTGTGCACATTGTCATGCTGGAAAATGTCCTGCTACTGCCCCCACTCATACAATTGTGTGCCTCTAGTTTTGTGATAACCATTTGAGGATGAACCACATATGGCTGAAAAAGTCAGGTGACCTAATACTTTTGTTCATCTAGTGTAGGTGTGATGGTCACCTGTAGAAATATACATGTGCTGTTAGTTAACAAGAAGAAAAGTATAATATCTAAGACAAATGTAAATAATAAATACTGTACATAAATAATAAAATAAGTGAATAAAACGTTAAATCATGAATAATAAATGATTCATGTGGCACAAAGCAAACAGGATGTAGCGTGTTAGTAAATAATCACCTACAGGTAGCAGCAGTGACTCCCCTTCATCACAGTGCTGATCATTATTTCACTATTTCCCTTTAACATCACACTGCCAAGTGCTTTTTCTCTTTTATTCACATATTTGAATGAAAAATGGGATAAATGTGAACACTGACTGCACCCCAGGCCTCCTCAGCTCACCCACATCACTACCTGACTTTACTCACACCATTATAGCTGAAAGAATCCCTACAAATCTACACAAGCACAACTCAAGCTGCTGTGACTCGAAACTTTAAATGATGAAAGGGACAACATAACGATGATGATGATGATGATGATGATGATGATGGTAATAATATGAATAATATTAAGAATTAGGATGTTGATAATAATAATAAAGAGGAGGAGGAATATGTGATGAGGAGGAGGAGGAGGAGGAGGAATATGTGATGATGATTATAAGGAGGAGGAGGAAGAATATGTGATAATGATTATAAGGAGGAGGAGGAAGAATATGTGATGATGATGATGTTGAGAAAGAGAAGGAGAAGAAATATGTGATAATGATGAGAAGGGGGAGGAGAAATATGTGATGATGGTGAGGAGGAGGAGGAGGAGGAACATGTGATGATGACGATGATGATGAGGAGGAATATGTGATGATGAGGAAGAGGAGGATTAAGATGTGTTGATGAGGAGGAGGAGGAGGGGGAGGAGAAGGAGGAAGAAGATGTGATGATGATGATGAGGCAAAGGAGGAGGAGTAATATGTGATGATGATGATGATGATAATGATGATGAGGAGGAGGAGGAGGAGGAGGAGGAGGAAGATGTGATGATGATGATGATGATGATGATGATGATGATGAGGAGGGAAAATATGTGATGATGATGAGGAGGAGGATGAAGATGTGATGATGAGGAGGAGGAGGAGGAGGAGGAGGAGAAGGAGGAGGAAGATGTGATGATGAGAAGGAGGAGGAGGAAGATGTAATGATGATGATGATGATGAGGAGGAGGAGGAGGAGGAGGAGGAAGAGGTGATGATGATGAGGAGGAGGAGGAGGAGGAGGAGGAGGAGGAGGATGAGGTGATGATGATGATGATGAGGAGGAGGAGGAGGAGGAGGAGGAGGAAGATGTGATGATGATAAGGAGGAGGAGGAGGAGGAGAAGGAGGAGGAAGATGTGATGATGATGATGATGATGAGGAGGAGGAGGAGGAGGAGGAGGAGAAGGAGGAGGAAGATGTGATGATGAGAAGGAGGAGGAGGAAGATGTAATGATGATGATGATGATGAGGAGGAGGAGGAGGAGGAAGATGTAATGATGATGAGGAGGAGGAGGAGGAGAAGGAAGATGTGATGATGATGAGGAGGAGGAGAAGGAGGAGGAAGATGTGATGATGATGAGAAGGAGGAGGAGGAAGATGTGATGATGATGATGATGAGGAGGAGGAGGAGTAATATGTGATGATGATGATGATGATGACTGATCTGATGTGTTTTCCACAGTAGGAGTTGGACTGCAGTCAGACTATAAACAGCACTTTTCTGTGATCAGACTGAAATGTAGCGAGTCTTCAGCTCAGTGTGGGTGATTGCAGTGTGAATATGAGAGAACAGAGACACAGGAGAGTCTCAGAAAAGTGCTTTTTTCTTTTTTGCTTACTTTCTGACCAGTGATTTCACGTTAAGAATATTAAACGCTTCTCATTTTCCCAGTTTAGGATCGATATGGTCATATTAACTCTTCAGCATCAAAACTGTCACGTGTTTGCCTTTAAAACTTTTCATTTTAATGTACAATTCGGGCATCTATTTTCTCATCAGAGCATTATTTTAGCTTTAATTCACTTACGCTGGGGCAGAATGTCCCCTACAAAGATCTCTACAGTGTTCATCATCGACCTGCTACATGCATCATCTGGGTTTAACACTGTGGCCTGGAAGTGAAGCTGCGGGTGGAGCTGCTTCAGTCCCAATATAACCTTCATGTTGGACTACAGACTGAAGCTGGAATACAATTCAAAGTTCAAATATGTCAAAAATAAAGTCTTTTCAGAAATAAAATCTAACAGAAAGTAAAACGCTCAATAAATAAATAAATATATAAATAAATAAACACACCATTTTGAGATTAAAAAATACATTAATTTATTATTTATTTCTTTTTAATTATGTGACATATTTACTTTTTAGAAATTGTATTCATTTGTTTGTTTTTTCTCTTCCCCCACATCACCCACGTTATATGGTCAAGAGTTTAATTTTTGGCCCTTTATAGGAAAAAGTTTGGCCACCTCCATACATACCCCATGAATACACTTTGGGAAGTGAGTGGTCTAAGAATTAGACTTTGAATAGAAAGGTCAGGAGTTCAAATCAAAGCCCCTAACCCTCACCTGATCTCTGGATTTTGCCCAATTTTTATTTATTACAGAACAACATATTTTTGATTAATTTATAGTCCCTTGTTTATTTCCAGCTGCTTTTTGAGTTGCAGGTTGCAGTTGACTTCAGCCTCATATACTGACCCTTTTTTTGTCTTTCTCATGTTAGCATAAGTTTAGATTTTAGCATCTGAATCAGTCCCCTGGGTTCCCACCTCGCCCCCATTGTCCTCCACCC
>MU585527.1:573818-633812 GCA_024362625.1 Silurus asotus
TATGAGATCAGTAGTGAGATTTGTTGTTGATAGCAGCACTAAATTGTGAGTCTTGTTGTACAGATTGCTGATAAACAGAGCTTTAGCCCTGGAATGCCAGTACAGCTATGGAATTTCTTTCCCAGTTCTGTGACTGTGGTGGTGTTGATGGATACATGAGTATCGGCTCAATTATACCTTTTCAAATCTCTTTTTTATTTTTTAAAGTGTTCTAAGTATTTATTTAATCGAGTAATCAGATAAGTGGTTCTTTATTAAAGAGCAACACTAAAGAAGAGAAAATGAGACAAGTCTCTTAAAATCAACAAATTTTTTGTTTTACTTTCTTTTTAGAAAAATGTACATTTTAATTGCTGAAATTGAACACAAGAATATCAGTGATAACTAAAACCATTAGGTGCCTTTAACAGCCATTTTTACATCAGAATACAAATACAGTGTTTTCAAAAAGTCCTGCTGCAGTTCACACAGAGAGGAAGTTATAGGAAAATATTTATTTGAAACCCAATTATTCTCATTTATTTATTAAATCTTTCAGTAGCGTGATGTTTTTATTTTTATTTTTTAAGGTCAGTCTTCTGTAGATTAAATGAATTAAGACTCGGCTCAGTGTAAAAAAACAGCTGAAACTATTGAAAAGGAACAGTTTGTTGCGGTTCATTCAATCGCTGAGCGGTTAAGTTTGACGTGTTGAAGCGTGCCGTACACGTGCGAGTACCGAAAGAGAAGCGTATTCGCTCGTTCAGCTACACTCCCTAAACCACTCTGTGTTCCTGATTAAAGCCCACCCTCTACACGATGGCCGATCGATAGCACGCCAGGGGCGGAATCGAAAAGACAGTGAAGGTCGACACAAATGATGATGGAGTCCCCCGTGTCTAGTTTGAGGATTCGATGCAAGCTTTAGGGCCAATTCGGCTCCGCTGTGACCTTGGACTGAAGAACCCCCTCGTGTGCTTTATGCCACGAGGGTTTCACCAAGAGGGCATCGAGATTATTTGTTAAAAACGCCATTTATTAATATTTAAAAAAGGAGCGTTACGTTGTGCTTTTTAACTTTTAGAATATGCTGAAACACGTGGCAAAGCTATGACCCTGTTCCTGCAGTGACGAAGAGTGAAAGCACATTCTGAGACGTTTGTGTGACTTGAGAGAGTTTATTATAAACGGATGCTAGTTTGGCGGTGCTACATGCAGTAGTAAGTGTGTCCGGTTAGTGATCGGGGTCACACGTGTCGTGGGCAGTCCAGACACCGTCAGGTCAAGATGGCAGACAACAGTCTTAACAGTCTTGCGTGCGTGGACGTTAAACCTGCAGATGTCTACAGAAGACTAGATGCGGTGATGAGACGCTCAGACGCAGAAAGACAGTTTGAACAGTGTTTTTTTTTGTAAAGATTTTGTAAAGTTGATTTTAACTGTTCTTATTTCAACGTACTGTAACAAATATCTTCATTCCTTCTAGCCTTCATTAATTCACTCCCTCGATATGTGAACGTCAGGATTTTTTAGTTTCAGGAGAAATTCCTAAAGCTGGACAAAATGCTAAAGAATCCATAGCGCTAGCATTAGCCTCTTCCTGCTGCTGTGGATTCTTTTTTTCCATCCAATGGTTTTTCTAGTAATATTTTTTTTTCCCGCTCCCATTCACAGACCCGCTGCGAACATGACGGCCATTAACACCCCCAACATCAACTTCAAATGGGATCCCAAGAGCTTGGAGATCCGCACCCTGGCTGTGGAAAGACTCCTGGAGCCGCTCGTCACCCAGGTGAAGGAAAACGTTTAAATTATTCGCTATTCAACACACACACACACACACACACACACACACACCTGTTATTTATACTCATTCGATTTTAACATCTAGGTGACGACTCTGGTGAACTCGAGCAACAAAGGTCCATCCAACAAGAAGAAGGGCCGCTCTAAGAAGGCGCACGTCCTGGCCGCCTCGGTGGAAAGCGCCACGCAGAACTTTCTGGAGAAAGGCGAGAAGATCGCTAAGGATAGCCAGTTTCTCAAAGAGGAGCTCACCGCTGCCGTGGAGGACGTCCGCAAGCAAGGTACGGGCTTCTGTATTGTTTGTATAATAAAATTCTGGTGAATCTTTAATCATGTGAAGGTTCTCGCTTCAGAGTGTGAACGAGATCACGGCTCGTGTTAAAACGGTGAGTTCAGTGATCTGTAGTGATGATTATATGGTTGTTTTCTTGGAGGGATCATTTGGGCACATGAAACATTTTCATGTGTTACAAAGAAACCGTTGAGAGTTCCTGGGAGAACCGGTAAAAGTTCTGCTGGAACGTTTATTTATTTTTTATTTTTTGTGGTGGGAAGTAAAATTGGTTCTCTGGTATCTCTCTTCCCCTTTCGGTTCTTCCTGGCATGTTTATTCCAGTGCTGCTCGCATGGACGTGAAAGGAGGCTGTTTTAAGCCTCAAACCGGTCGCGCCGCTTTCTTAGTGGCGCCGCCTTTGGTTATTGCATAATTTCATGCTGCGCACTTTTTCCTTTCACATGCAGGGGGGGGAGGAGGAGGAGGAGGAGGGAGGGTTAAGTGAGATGGTTGCCTCAACTTCACCTGCTCCCTGTTTTGCTGCTGGCTTGTTTGCTATGAATATCTGAAAAGCCTGTTGATTTTAATGCATTGCGACTAAAGCACAGTGCCCGAGATCGTGTGTGTGTGTGTGTGTGTGTGTGTGTGTGTGTTTAAACAATGCAGATCGACTCTAGGTGACTGTGGAGCAACATCACTTTCTGCACTTTACCTCTTTCTCAGGCTGCTGGAGAGCTTTATTTCAATTTTTTTCACATCGCTCCGTACACTGATCACGTTCACGCAACGCTGACTTCCATACACAGCAGCTGGCGCTAATGAGGCGTTAGTGTGGGCGTTACTCAACACTTACTGCTGTGTGCTGCGGTGTAGCGTTCTTTTTATAAATACACTATGGGAAAAAGTTTGAGGACACTGAACCATTAGATTGGTACACCTACTGGTCTTCTGTTGGTCCTCACACTCCTTTATGCTTCATGGGGTTATAAGGCCTTTTCTTCTTATACTTTTTCTTTTTCTTTCTACATTATGCTCAAGTTTGTGGACAAACCATAAAATTTTTATTTGCTGTTAGAATAATATGCTCCCCTTCTGGAAAGATGTTCCACTAGATTTTGTGGAGATTCCTAAAGCTACAAGTTTGTGAGTGTGGTACTGATGTAGGTGAGGAAGCCTGTGGTGCAGTCAGCGTTCCAGTCAATCTCAAAGGTCTTCAATAGGGTTGGAGCTCTATAGCAGGAGATCTTCCACTCCAACCCATGTAAAGCAGATCTTTATAGCGCATTATAGGCTTTGCACTGGATTGTAATGAGCAGTTACTATGGAAATAACGTTTGTAGAACCCTGTGATTTGTGTCAATGTTTAAGCTGCTATTGGAGGTAATTTAGTTTTATTTTATTATTTTTAATAATCTACATTAAGAGTAATCGTAGTCGCACATCCTGTTACACATCGTAATCAGTTCCCGGTTGTGTTCTTCATAAAGTATTTACACAGTGCCTATATCAGGAAGTTTAATACTCTTCCTCGTATACGGTGGTGATGTGCAGCAGAGGATCAGTACGAGTGCAGCAGATTTCCTTATCGCTGTTCACAGGCCGGTCCTGCGTGCCAATCTTTTCGTTTCAGGGACTCGCACGTCAACGGCGTGTTTGAGAGGCTGACCTCGTCTGACCCTAGCTGTCACGGTCGGATGATATCGAGAGTCGGGATGTGACCTGAAAATGCACCACAGACATGAATCGGAATTTGACTTCCTACCGAATAGATCCGTCTCCTTCATCCAGTGTTTCTGCGTTACATCCTCGTTGTTGTTGAAGCACCTGCTTTGTTTTCGTTCTTTACAGCTTTATTTTCCAGCTGCAGGTTTGATAGAAATATTAAACTGTTATTCAGCAGTGTTTACAGAAATAGTTTTAGTCCAGGTCCATAAAACTGTTGTGTTGATTTGTTTACTTGGTTTTAAAATGGATAAAGTGATCGGTGTGGAGCTCAGCCGTTAGGGCTCTTGGGTTACTGATCAGAACGTCGGGGGTCCAGGCCCTGGTATCAACAAGCTGCCACGCTTGAGTCCTCGAGCAAGGCCCTTAACCCTCTGTTCTCCAGGGGTGCTGTATCATGGCTGACCCTGTGCTCTGACACCGGCTTTCTACAGTCACTGGGACGTGCAAAGAAAGAATGTGACTAGTTTACATCACCTTTACTTTTACTTTAGTTGGATGAAGGGACATTCGGTGTCCACCCAGATGAGGAAGGTTTAATTTTGAGTCTCGGGGAGGAACAAACTTATGTTTATTTATACAACTTTATTTTATTTATTTTGGTTTATTTAACCACTTTATCTCTGTGAAGCTGCTCTAAAACAATGTCCACTGTTTCTGAGATGGTATGGAAAGATGATGCTCTGTGATGAAGTAGAACCCCTAAGGTGAACTCATCCTCATTTGGGTGGCACTGAAAAGCCGTACTTTTTAGTTCCCTCCTTGTTTTGAGCTCCATGCTTAGCTGGTCCCAGTGATCAGTTAACATTAAGAGCACCTAATAAACTGCAGAAGTTCAGTATTGAAGAGGGAAGAAATGAAAGCTAGTGTCAGCAGTACAGTAATTTCTTCTTAATTCTCTTCTTACTGGCATTGGACTTAACCCCAGTTATAAGAAAGCCAAAGGAAAAGGCAAGGTTACTTTTAACCCTGAGTACAGCACGTTGTGGCGAACCAACATGGCATGTCTCGCGTCTTTTAAATAAGATCTACCGTGTAGATAGATATATGTAGAGATGTATATCATTATTTATTTATTTTTTAAACTTCCAATCGCTTTGAGGTGTTCCAATCAGTTTGGAATGCAGCCGTGCGAGGGGCCACGCTTCCGTTTGTAGTCTGGTTAGAATAAAGTTCTCTCTCTTGTTCAGAACACAGCGTATAAGTAAGAACTCTCTAAAGTCCTACAGCCCTATTTCATAATAGCTGTTCTGAAGCACAGCCCGGGGTCGAGCGTTATGCACCTCGGCACGCCGGGATAAAGGCATGTCATTTGTCATGGGCTGCGCGAAGCCTCGATTTCTCTCCGTAAAGGTCAGCACGCTGAAGATACAGCAGATAAGGTGGGATTGCGGACTTCTGATCCTACTGCGTATTCAGGATCATATCAGCGGCTGCTGAGACGACGCTCATTCACCACAGTGCTGTGTTAAGTAGAACACGAACGCCAAGTCCAGGGATCTGGATCCTTATCTCCGGCTGGTTGACATTCGAGATTGTTCAAATAGGGTTTTTTGTGTGTGTCTCGGATGATATCAAAGAGAAGTCTGGATTATATTCTTTATATTTATTTTGATCTGTATAGGGCTCAGTGCAGCTTTACAGAGATAAAGAGGATATAAAGTTGAAGAATGTGTGTGTTTAGTGCACATAGATTTATCATTTTTAGGTGCATCTTTCTGGATAGTTGTAGCTGGAAATAAAAAATAAATAAATGTAAATAAAGATTTTCAGATGTTCAGCCTCTGATTGGAAGCTCGGGGCCCTTGTGTAAGGCCCCTAACCCTCCCCTGCTCAGTTGTATAAATGAGAGAAATGTCACTCTGGATAAGATCATCTACCAAATGGCATTGAGAGTTTATACAGCTTTGTATACCTGCGTACCGGCTATAAACTCGCATGAACGCACCTCCAAGGTTGTAAAGGGTTTGAGATAATCATATAAGAACCTCTTTTGTTTCCTGTGATGAAGAACGGTAGAATAACACGATTCCTTCTGAGCACTCAAGATAAGCGTTTATCATTTCTGACACTTTAGATATTATTGAATGGCTTTTTTATTTATTTATTTTTCCGCACAGTTTCTCCTTATCTCCGAGTCTCGATGTACGGCGTGTCCTCTAACTGATTATTGCGTAACTCGTACGCGATCTCGATGAATCACTTTAATTGAAATCTTAATTTAATAGACGATCAGCGGCGAACCGCTTCTCATGTTTGGAGCGACGTCCAGACCTCGATTTGTGTTTTAATGGAGGAGTAAAAGCCTCTCGATACTGTAGAGGCGTTATAATGGAAACTCGATGATAACGCGCCGCTACACCCCGGGGGGGGGCCGAGATCAGACCACGCGCGGCGCTTTACTGCGACTTTCACGGCCTGCCCAGGGCTTTCATCGGGACGAGAGATGTACACGAGTTTATTAAAGACTCTCAGATCCTATCTGGCTCGGGGGGGAAAATGGCCGTATCGATCCTGGCTCCTGGAGAGAAAAGATCTCCACGGGATTGTTTTATCCACCCAGGGTTAAACTCTGTAGATTAGGGGGTGTGGTTTACTGTGTGACTGCTACTAAATGATTAAATCAGTATGGGATGATGCACCTGGGGCATGTTGGGGGTGGAAGCAAGGGTTTGTGATGATGTTTTTTTTTCCCCCAATCACTGTTACCACCCTCCTCGAAATAAAAAAGGATGGTCAATGGCATCCGTTCATGCTCAGAACGAGCTCGAGAAACAGTTTAGAGACGAGAAATCAATCTGAAACATTGCTCACATTCTCACTATTTAAATAATAAAATTAGAGCACGTCTACTAATTATAATTTATTTTAAATAAATGGATGTGTGTCGTGACTCTTGTATCCGATAATCACTTACACGTTAACGTTTATTCCGATGCGCTGATGCGAATCAGTGAATCTCACTGCCCCTAATGCTCAGTAATCTGTTCATCATGACGTTTTCTTTAGAGTGAAAGCTGGTCATGTGTGTGTCCAGCATCCACACAGCAGAATTTTAAACCATCATGATCGCAGAATGTTCGACCCACAATTTACTTACTCCAGTCATCATACACAATCATACATATAATTATAATAATAATAGTAGCATTTGTGGGGACTTTTATTTTGTTTTACATTTATACCATTTTGCAGACACCCTAATCCAGAGCGACTTGCTCATCTCATTCATTTCATCCGAGCCGCTTGATGAGGATCTGAAGGCCATAAGCTCAAAGTCCAATCCCTTAACCGTTTAGATACCACCTTCCCATGTTTTGCTGATTAATATCTCAGGTACTGATGTAGGTGAGGTGAGGAAACCTGGGGTGCGGTCAATGTTCACAGTCACACAAGGTTTTAATTGAGGATGAAGCTCAGAGCTCCAGAAAAGGAGATCTTCCTCTCTGACCCACGTAAAGGATATATTTATAGTGCTGGCTTTACAAGGCCTGGTGTCTGGATTCTTTTGACCTCACGGAGAATAATGGTGTTAATTACGTGGCTTTCGATTCCCTTTAAGGACAAAACTTTGAGAATCTTTTGCTGCAGGTATGGTCACACGCTTTAGTTGACGTGTATTAATGCGTCGGCTGAGAGGACGATTCTCCACTAAAACTGAAAAAAACAGAACTGTGGTGTTTTCTTTTCCTCCTTGTTTTGATCTAGTCAGCGCTTAAAGGTGTTCTCTTAATGAGTTCTGCTTTAAATAAATAAATAACAGCTCGTTTGCTCAAGGTGAACCGTAACCAATTAGCACAGAGGACATCGTGTGTGTGATGGAAATAAAGCTGTTTAAGTGGCGTGTGCTTTCAGTGCCATGTTCACTTCCTGTTCACAAATCGCGAGCGTGTTCGGGTCTCGTTTTTATAACTGTGAATAGAAATGAAAGGCTGGTTGTTGTTGTTGTTGTTGTTTGTTTTTTGTTTAATTAAAATGCTCCCCTGATTGATTTTTTGCACATTGTATTTCAGAGAGAGACGGAGATCTCAGTCTGGTATTCTAGAGCTTTTGGTTTAGAGGTTTTTGCGGTTTGGTATCGACGGAATATGAGAGTAGAGTAAAAGTTTTCATTGATTTTTTTTTTTCCCCTTTTCTTTTTGATTACCTTAATAGCTGCCTTGGACACAATTTAGCTCAAGGCCAGTGTGATTTTTACTTTTTTATAAAAATTCCTGTTCATAGACTGACCTGAAGCTTTTCTTAGATTTTTTTCTGCCTGATACAATATGCCGATAAAAGTATTGGATTTTCTAGTCATATGTGGTTCTTTCCCAAACTACTACCACAAAGTTCGAGAAACACAATTGTACAGGACGTCTTTAGATGCTGTAGCATGAAATCTTTCCCTTCACTTGAACTAGGAGACCCAAACCTGTTCCAGCATTGTGTACACAGTCGGCTCCATGAAGATCTGCATCACATGGGTTTGAAAATGGAAGATCTCCTGCTATAGATTGATGAACCCTATTGAACACATCTGGGATGACTGTAAACTCTGACTGCACCCCGGTCCTCCTCACCCGCATCAGTATCTTAAGTCTTACTAACACACTAATGGCTGCTTAAATCTCCACAAACGCACACCAAAATCTAGTGGAACATCTTCCCAGAAAAGTGGAGGTTCTTATAACGGCAATTGGAGACTAAATGTGGCTTTGGATGTTTAAAAAAATCCTAACTACTGGTCAGGTGTCCACAAACTTTTGGCAGTACAGTGCATTCCTGTGATTTTTGAGAAATCACAGAAAGGGTCTTTATTTTTCTTTCTTTCTTTCCGTTTTATGTATCTTTTCATTAAACTTTATAAAAAGAGAGACTCTTCCGCTCTAAAACTTTCCTGTAGTGGAAAAACACCTGACATTTGGGGAAATGAGTCTCCAGTGTGAAGCAAATCCCTCCTAAGACTGCATAAACTTCTCTTATTTTGTTGTTCAGCTTGAATGATGTGGCACTTTGTACAAGAGCTGTTGCTATAGAAACCATAAAACAGTAGAACGAGTGCTTCGATACAGAAAAAAGGAATCACCTCGACCTCAAACCAATCAGAATTCAGCAGCGCTGTGGTGCGAGTATAAGTTAACCTCTGTCCGCTTTTTCGGGTTTGTTATCCGCGTCTGGGATTAAAAACGAGACGCCGGTCAGCCGATTGTCGCCTAAGCAAATCCCTTTTTGGCACTTTAGCCGGATCTCAGGGTGGACGAGTTGGGATTTAGCTGCTGAATGGAGCGAGCTTTGCGTATCGCTGCACACCTTGTGAGGGCGGCGTCGTATTTACCCAGCTCGCCCCTAAATCGCCGCATTATTACACCAGAGCACCAGGTCTCTGCAGTGCGAGAACTCACCCTGCCTCGCCAGCAGGAAATAAAATCCCTTCCTTTACACATTCGTTTAAGGACGATGAGGGACATGGGGTATATCTGTAGGAGAATGCTGAGGATGGAGCCTGCAGGCAGGAGGAAAAGAGGAATGCCAAGGAGGAGGTTTATGGATGTGGTGAGGGAAGACGTGCAGGTTGGTGTAAAAGAGGCAGATGTAGAGGACAGGAGAGTATGGAGACAGATTTTATGCAGGAATGTATACGGAGTATGATGACTGTGATGGTGGTGATGATCTCCTCCACATTATCATTCTACTGCATAGAAAAGTTTCCATCTCCCTCAAGGACCTAGTTTTACATTTATTACATCTGGCAGATGTCTTTATTCAGAGCGACTTGGATTGATCTTCGTACTTGGGGCCTTGCTCAGGGGCCCAGGAGTGACAGCTTGAGTGTTACTGGGTTGTGAAGAGTCTCCTAGTTTTAGGGGAATCCAAGAACTGAAACATAGATTGAATTAAACTGAGCTTCATATTTAATAATGAAGTCTTAACTCTACGATGATCCAGCTGCTCGAGCTCTCACCACAGTGTTACCTTATGTTCTCAAAAAGACAAAAAAAAAACCCCAGAACCCTTTCAGTTGTGGTGATGAATTCAGAAACCGGATGCTCCCTCCATGAGACGGAGCCGCCGTTAACCGGTTTAGTTAGCAGAGCTGCAGCACTCTAACCCAGTGGTGTAGAAGCTCGGAGCTTTCTACCTCATTAAACACCTCAGATTCAGCTCTTCAGGAGGGGTTCTGAGTGCCGCAGGGAAGAGGAGTTCAACAACCCAGTCTTAATCAACACGCTTCTCTTTCTCTGCTTGGTGAAATAAAAACATGTTAACATGATCTCCTGGATGTTTAATCTGTTTTCTCTGGATGTGTCTGCTCTGGTTAGTCGTGACACGTTAGATCTGAAGGTCGAGAGATCAAATCCCAGACGCCGCATAGTCCCATGCCTTAACCACTGAGCTACCTGATCGTGGTTCTTTTACAAACCGTCACCGCAAATACGACGTCTTTGGATGCAGTAGAATGAAAAATGTTCTTCACTTGAACTCTGAGAACCTGTTCCAGCATGACGATGCTTCTCTGCACTTAATCGGCTCCGTGGGGATATGGCGTGTGAGGTGGTATCCAAAGGTGTCAAGACTAGATTTATTACACGCCAACAGAGGGCAGCAAAAGACTGCACGCACGGTCACAGGGAGCACCGACTGTCATAAGTGTACACCAGTGTAACTGGTGCTATTCTGACCACACACCCTGTCACCAAGGACTTCCTGTAGCCCTCAAGTGTCGCCATTTTGACACTATTTGATTAGCAGAAGGTGCTTAGTTTAGAAAAAAACGCATTCCAGAAGTGGCAGGAACGCTTTTGATAGCACCTCGTGCATTGGTTGGAGTGGAAGATCTTGAGCTCTTCAGTAAAACGAAAGATACACAAGCTTGAAATTGACTTGTAGTGAGAGAAAAGTGCAGGTTGCCCTCTTCTGCATCTCGCACATGATTGGCTAGTCACTTTGGATTAAGTATAAAAGTATGCCCCGCCCACTTTAGAGTGCCCGGGTAGTTTTTTTCAGGACTCTATTGATTTTTGTTTTTAGGTACAATATTTTTGCACTGTTTCTTTTTTAGAATTTTTGATCCGAACCATTTTCCATGTGTACTCTGCAGGAGATTCCATGCGCCAGGCTTCGGGGGAGTTTGCAGAGGACCCGTGTTCATCAGTGAAGAGGGGGAACATGGTGCGAGCCGCTCGCGCTCTTCTCTCAGCCGTCACCCACCTGCTGGTGCTGGCCGACATGTCCGACGTCTACCTGCTCCTTCTGCAGCTCAAACTGGTAAAACACACACACACACACACACACACACACACACACACACACACACACACACACAGTTACCGCCTGAATTAGTCATTACTATAGAAATGGTAACGTATCGGCACGCAGAAGGGTACTCCAGTTTCTCATTGGTCAATCATACATCTTTCAGCACCAGAGGCTCACCGGACGTGTTATTATTTTTAATCCAGCGCTCTCTCTCTCCTTCCCAGCGTGCGGTTCAAGTGCTAACAGGAAGGAACGCGGCTGAAGTGCTCCACAGGCCGTTGTATTTTTGCGTTATCGGTCATCTCTGGTTAGCGGCCCGGTCGAATGCGCAGCGGCTTTTTATATAGCTGCCCTTTCGATTATCTCAGCCTCTCTTCAGCCTGTGTGTGTGGGAGCGAGGTTGAAAACTGAAGGGTGTGTCACGGAGAACTTGGCCACTTAACCCAAAGTGTTTTCACTCCCACAGAGCAAATAGAACCAGACACAATCTCTCAGACGCTTCAGCTGGAACGCAACAGCTGTGCTTCTTTCTTTTTCCTCTCCAGCGAGAACCAGTCCAAACTGCTACACATCTGTTTAGAGCAGAAGGGCCAGGCGTTTTCTTACGAAGGGCCAAAAACAGAGCTTAATTAAGGGACGTGGGCCAAAAAAAAAGAGAGAGATGCTGCGTTATAAGAGAAGTTGTTTTAAAATGAACATATCCTCATTGTGTACGACTTAATAAGTAGAAAACTAATCTTTACTAATGCAGTGTTTTTGTTCAGGGACACTTTAATGTTCAATACCTGATGCTGTTTTTCAGTGACCTCTAACATCAAGCTTTTATATTTCTATATGTTTTTTCCCCTCCCTCTTTTCTTATGTATTTCATGGTGGGTCAAATCATAGGTCACCGTGGACCAACTTTGATCTACAGGCCCTGGATTGGGCATGTCTGGTTTAGAATGATATATAATTGCCCCCCTCTTTGAGTAGATAAAGATGGCTGGATAGATATCCATCCATCCATCCATCCATCCTTGTATCCATATCTATACAGCCATCTTAATCTATCTATATGGATGTAATAGACATGATGGATAGATGGATGGATAATCATTTACTTTTGATGTTTGATTCTCATGTTTTTATTGCATTTGCCTAATCAAATAAAAATAAACTTTTTTTTGTAGCAGAATATATTTTTAGTGTGACCATGAAGTCCAGCATCATGCGGAGAACAAAACAAATACACAACAAAACAGTTCATTTTATACAACCTGCTTAAAATGTCCATTTAGATAGTTTTTCTTTTTAATATCAGACTCTAACTGCATAATATATTAATATATAGAGCACAGTTAACCCTATGGCATTCTGTATTTTAGGGAAAAGCCTGAGAGATAGAATGCTTGCGCTCTCTCTCTCTCTGCGACACCACATGCTCCTTCTTGGGTTTGATTCGATTTGTCCACGTTAGCGTGATGGGCTGTTTCTGCAAACCACATTAGTGTCACCGAGCTCCTCTGAAATTTGATAGCTATGGAATCGGGGGCGTGTCCGCTCGGGCGTCGCCGCTCACGACCGAGTCCACGGCATCACCCGGTCTTTACAAAAAGTTTTAAAGTGATCACACACACAGTAACCTTAAAACACAGAGTTTCTGTAATTACGATTTATGATGATTGATGTTTAATTGAAATCATGAGATTGAAAAAAAGCTTAGTTTTGGATTTTCTGCTCACGTTTTCTCGTTTTTCTGCTACCCAAATCCCTCTGTCCTGATTCATCAGCTCATTTATGAGAAAAGACAAGTGTGCAATTTAATATTTTGGGGAAGGAGGTCTTCAGTGTTGGAGTGTAAAAGAGAACACACAACTAGAACAAACTCATCTGTACACACAAACCAACAAGAACCAGATGCGTGATCTTGCAAATAAATTGTCCATATAATTATTATTATAATGATAATAATAATGAACCCTGTACAGGTTTTTCATGTGTGTAGCACAGGGACGTGCTGTTTTGTGGAAATAATCCAGCTCTTTTAAATTAGTATTAGTTGCTTAAATCACTATGGAGTGTTGTTTGTAGCTCCAACGCCCCAGAACTGGATTTCACTCCAGTGTTTATTGTAGTCTCCTGCTTTCTTTAGTGATTTTCATTAAAATTTCATGCTCTACACCAAACCTAGCTCTTACAAACCCGGTGCGATTGTCTCATCTATAATATCCCGGGCAGGTCCAGTAATTACGCTGTTATCTGACGATCACGCTTTTTTTTTTTTTAGTTTAGTTTTTTTTATAAAGGGATTAGTTCCGCTAGCCGGGACGTGTTTAATGGCATGCTTGATGCAAACATTTGTTTTTAGTTAAACCAGGCTACTCTACATCACTCCCCGTCCCTGCGGAGGACCATTAAGCACAGAAACAAGGGGCTTCCCGCCAACTTTAACAAACAGCCAAACGCCTTCAGGGAAACAACAGTCGGTGATTTGTGTTCTCGCCATCTATCTCTCTTAGTTTATCTCAGGCCTCGTCGTTTATCCACCCAAATCCTCCAGGAGTCGCTTTCTGGGTTTAAACGCAGCTCCTGCACCGTGTACTGTTTTTTGTTTGTTTAATTTTTTTTTTTTCTCCGTAGTTTTATTTTAAAGGGTAATAATTGCTGTTCTCGTCCTGGCAGGTGGAGGAAAACCTGGCGAAGGTGCGTAACGCCGGGACGGAGCAGGATCTGGGGATCCAGTACAAAGCTCTGAAGCCTGAAGTGGATAAACTCAATATGATGGCAGCCAAGAGACAGCAGGTAAGTGTTTTATACACCTGTGTGGTTTTTGTGTTCTAATACTTCTGGTGATGTATAGGGGGCGGGACTTATCCTCATAGATTTGCTCTCAAATACGTTTACAAAACAATGGACTATGGGGTCCCTCGTTTTATTTTTGTTTTGTGCGTTATCATGCTGATTATTTTTAGCCTCGAAACCCCCACCCTCACGGATTACACATCGGAGCTAATTACCGCGCTATGAAAATTTGGATTAATCACAACAGCCTCTTTCACTGAAACAGGAAGTAATCACTCATTAAGCAAAAGCATGTTGCGGAATGTGTTCGGTCAAAGTGTGACTCCAGATCAGCGCTCGCAAGTTCTCTGGACCACATCCAGACTGTAAAACTGATTGAACCCCAGACGTACCGTCAGATTCTGACCCAGACGTCTGCTTCCTTATCCTTTTTGATACATCGTGTTCTACTGCCACACAACAGAGGAAAGACAGGCAACTTAATCAGCAGATCTAATCGCATTCTGGGCGTTTAGTCATCCACAGCAGCCTACAGCCTATAAGCATGAGTAATCTCTTCAGAGCCCGCCGAGAGAAACGTGGGGGAAACCAGAACCGAGCTCAGGGCACCCCGAGTGTCACGGCCCATTACGCTGACGCTCCCCTCCGAATCCACTCGGCTGTAGTCGGCGCTCGTGCTCCTCTTCTTCAATCGATTTAACACGTGGATCCAGAGTGCTAATTACTAATGCTAATCATTTCACCGTTTTAACATCCAGTGACACGGCCACACGCCGGATCCTTATTGGTTCTTCTCTGCGGTGGAACACGGTGTAGTCGGGTCTGGAATTGACCCGGTCAGCACATTGGATACCGCAGAATCGATTCGTTTAGCAACACAATGGGGGTGTGTTCAGCTTGCTGGAATTAGTTTTTATGCTATTTGGGATACAATTTAATAATTTTTTTGATAAGAATTAAACATGAAATTGGATTTTTTTTTTTTTACTACTAATAAAACCAGCAATATTTCCAAAAGCAAGATCAATGCTACAGCTATCAATAATCACATCACAATCAATACTAATGACATTGTCATCGTAACAGTAGTCCTGTTTTATATACTAATCTAATATAATAAATGACAAGACCAAAATCAATACTATTTCTACTAATTAGTGGTTATAGTAGAACTGGACTAAATACTAGTTTTATACACTATTAATGCCAATAGTAAAAGCTTATAGTGACCAGGACAATGTAATAAATAATACTAATATTTTTAAAAAGCCTAGCAAGACTTCCAAATAATAAATATCTAATAAAATAAATCAATAACATAATAGTACTGATGATGGTGATAAAAATTAGGCATATAGTAAAAATAAACAATATTCCTGCTACTGCAAATAAATACATCTGAAATATTACTACAGTACTAATTATTACATTTTAATAGCAGAGTATATTTATTTGTATAGCTTCCAAACTGTGGTCAAATGTTTGTGGACACCTGAGCATAAGTGGTTTAATTATTTTTGTATTTATAATTTTTTTTTAAAAAATTGCTGTTATAACCTCCTCTCTTCTGGGAGGATCTTCCACTAGACTTGATAAATTATATAGAAAATTCCTATAAAATTGTGAGATTTGTGGTAAAGGAACCACAACACACGTCTGAAATGCATCACTGTTATAGATGCTCTCTATAATCTGGGAACTTTTTCTCTGGACGTCACATAAACCCAGGGTTCAGGGTGAGAAACGGCCGAGTCGGCGTTTATATACCGAGAGCTTCCTGTTTTCGGTGTTATTAAATGCCATTGAACCGAACATTCTGTAGCACCACAGTTCATTTCCTCACAACGTGTGATGGACTGCATCTCCGTTTCAATATTTTTAGCGACAGCGTTGCAAGAACAGAGGGAAAATAACACACGCTCTCAGTCTTTTTACGAAAACCCAGGACTAAGTATAGTTTAATTGCATTTTAATGCTACATCATTTCACATGATTTACCCTCCAAGAAGTTTTGGAAGGATTCATAAACAGAAGCAGGTAGTGATGAGTTCTGATCCGTCTACACGGCATCACGTTCAGCGGTCCGGTCTCGTGTCATCTACCACGCCGAGTCTTCATCTTATTATTTTAGAGAAGAAAGAGGAACAGAAAGTGCAGCATGCCGTCATACACTAATGGTCGAACGATGTGAAGCTTTTAAGAGAGAAAGTAACCTTTAATGTAGGTCAGAGGCAGGGAGCTCCATCCAAATCCAAACGCACGCTGTTCTCATGGCAAGCATGTGCCGCCCAGGTCACGCCGACTCTTCTCCAGTAGGCACAAAAACACGAGCAGGCATCAGGGGGTGTGTTTTTATTTTTTTATTATTATTTTTTGTGTATGAATGGAGAAGGGTGAAGTGGTGGGAACTGCTCATTACTCATGAAGCGGCAGACTCGTGCTGATCTACCTGCTGCCTTCAATTACACAAAACGTACAAAACGTTAGTCAAGTAAAAAGTGGCCAAATGGATATTTTTAGTTCGTACCCTCGTGTTCTTTAGCACTGTGCCATCCTTCCTGTCGGAGTCTCCATGAGGGAAAGAGAACCTCTGTGCTAACTATGATGGATTTCAAATCCTAGCAGTACCAAGCTGTCAGTGTTGGGTCCTGAAACCTCACCGGATAAGATACTTGTCGCTCTTGGCGAGGGTGTGTGTCTGCGTTCACGACATTCATCAGAGTAGGGTCGCAACATCCCGGGAATTCTCAAGCCTGGAAACTTTCCATGGGGATTAACATAACATGGGGGAATTAATGGGAATAATCTGGAAATTTGAATGTAGATGAAGGGGGGGATAAAAACCTGTATGGCTACTGAGGCCACGTCCCCCTACATGCATCCCCCTAACCTCTGAGCCTCCACGTGCCATAGACGTGAGATTTGAGATGACCGTTAGTTGGCGCTCAGACTAATAACGGTCGTGACATTAACCCTGATCTTCACGCTGTGCAGGAGCTGAAGGACGTGCAGCACAAGGAGCAGATGGCGGCGGCTCGCGGCGTGCTGCAGAGAAACGTTCCCCTGCTGTACACGGCGTCCCGCGCCTGCCTGCAGCACCCGGACGTAGCCGCCTACAAGGCCAACCGTGAGCTGATCTACAAGCAGCTGCAGCAGGCCGTCTCAGGAATCTCCAACACGGCGCAGGGCGTCAGCACCGACGACTCCAGCCTGGGCCAGCACACCGGACCCGGGGAGCTCGCCGGGGCCCTCAACAACTTCGATGTGAGTAGTTATCACACACACACACACACACCATGTAATCACACCATTATAAGGATTCATGAGTCTATATCCAATTGGTATTTTAAATACCTTCACCTGACTTGCGTCGATTCGAGACCCGTCGCCACGGCAGCCTATTAATCTCCTCGAAAGCACTCCTTTATTTTTTTGTGGGGAGTGCAGCAGCGAGCGAGCCGTTTCACGTGTTTACAGACCACGCGTAGTTTTTGCGCTAATCAGGCGGATCATCTCCCTTCTCTACGCATGGAGATAATCCACTGCTCTGACTGGATTCTCATGTTGATCTCATAATTGCTTTTTTTGTTTTAAAGCAAACAATGTGCGATTGAGGAACGATTGCTGAGATCTTTGGAACAGTACGAGCAGATGGACCAAATCTTGGATGGAAATGTTTTTTATTACTGATTTCTAATTGCTACTGAGGAACAGTACGAGTGGAGAAAAATGGGTTTAGGGGCTATCAGTGTTTAAACTACTCCACAGAACAGGATGTTTTTCTGAGAGTTTAATGAAACAAATCCGTTAATCGAAGTCGCTTGGAGACTCGTATTGAAAGCGGTCCCCTGTGTGGGTGAAAGTTTGTGGACACCTGTGCAGAAGATCGTGTTTTTGAACATCCCATCCCACATTTCCTGTAAAAAAAAAAAATAAATAACCTCCATCCTTTTGGGAAGATGTTCTACTAGATTTTGTGGAGTCATTCAGCCACCAGGGTGTTAAAGTCAGGTGCTGATGTAGATGAGGTATGGAGGCCTGAGTCACACACACATGGGGCTCGGTGAAGGACAGCTGCCAACAACGCATTTGTGTGTGTTTGATGTTGCGATATCGGTCTTAAATCTGATTCTCCTTTAAAAAAAAATATCTCAAAGTTTTACTTGGTGAAACCTGCAGAAACCCTGGTATAAAGGAAGATCTTCCAACCCATTCCTTCCACTCTGTGTGGAGCTGGCTTTGTGCACAGTGGTGTCATGCTGGATCAGGGTTGGGCCTCCTAGTTCGAATAAAGGAAGAATTAAATGCTCCAATCGAAAGACAATGGTGTGCATCCAACATTGTGGTTATAGTTTGCGGAGGAACCACATATGGCTGGTTTCTCTATACTTCAATACTTTATCTATCCTGAATATATACGTGTGTGTGTGTGTGTGTGTGTGTGTGTGTGTGTGTGTTTGTGTATATATATCTCCTATATTGTATTAATGTCTTCAGGTGTCATGATATAAATATATCTGCCATCTCTCCCAGCCCCAGTCTCACTGCCTCCCTATTTATATCTGAGCTGGTAGTTTGTGTGCACCGGTTGTATTGTAGAGCAGCAGAAGCTCTCCATGGTCCTGAGAGAGAAATTAGATACACCTCCGTCTGTGACTAGTGCACTCCTAACGCTCTTCAGGCCTTATCTGTGTCAGTCTCGAAGCACCCGATGTCTGAACACCAGGAATACTTCATCACTGCTTACTGCATCTATTCAACGCGTCCTGATTTACTGCGCCCTTCTTCTTCTTCTTCTCCCTCTTCCAGTTATTATTCTTCAATGATTAGCGCAGGCTTTACAGAGATAAGCCCAGCTCCAACAGCCTGCCTAATCTGTTACATCCCTAATTAGTTCTCGTCCGTTAGCAAGCAGTATCTCTGACGGAGGATGGATGGAGCCTTTCCGTCGAGACAAATGAGGCTTCTAATTGGGAGAGCGAAGCGCGAGCCGGTTCGAGCCGGCCGAGCTCGCCCGCCAGACCCGCGGGTTCTCCGGTGTCTCGAGTGCTCTCTGGAGTGTGGACACATTTGCAAATCAAATTCCCCTTTCCAGCCATGGATGGAGGGAAATATGAGAGCTAATATGAAGGGCTTATCTTTTCTCTCGCTGCATATTGGATCCAGGCAGATGTGTGCCAGGCCAATTAGCATTGAGGGGATGTGAAGTCGGAGCTCCTGAAAAAGAGAAGGAGGGGAAAAAAGTTTCAACAAACAATCTTTCAGATATACATGCATTTGGAGCACAATGAAAAATCTTGGTCTCCGTATTAGGAAGTTGGGGGTCAGGGCAGGGACAGGGATGATATGGCAACCCTGGTGCAGAGAGACTGCCACTCTATTAGAGCCCAGAGGTTCCCCTCACTCCCCCCCAATATACAGGTTTTACTACAGATATTCGGTGGTAAGATTCACAGATGTGCATCGGCATAAATGTAAACGATGTGATGCATCGATTTAAAAAGTGTCCATCAAATACAAGTTGGCATTTTTATATCGACACATTTATTTATTTATATATTTTTGCATTAAAAAGGCATGTTTGTGGAAGAACCTCTGCGTTAGAAGTCAGTAAAATTGATGATTTGCTGTCTGTCTGAAGCAAAGAAATGAAATCCTATAGATACACAGCGTCTTACGATATCAATATTCATATAACAGACGTGAAAGTAAAAGTGGAGACTCCTTCCTTCACTATTGTTATTATTGAATTATTTATTCCGTGTTGGTGACGAGGCTTTGATTATAAGCGCGTCTCCGAGCGGCACAGACGGTGCAAAAACGTCTGGCGAGAGGCAAAAAAAAACAACGAGCCGTTACTATAGAAACGATAAGGCATCTGAGCGAGCGGTATAAATATGAAGCTGTGATCTGTTACGGTCTGAGCTGCTGCTACAGAGGGAGGAGGAGGAGGAGGAGGAATCGTCACCTTCTGCCCAGACGGGTTTGAAACATCAACAGCGCCGTGGCGTACCGCGATTTAACACAAGATGTTAGTCATGCAGGTGCAAACCACATGAGTCATTTCTCGTTCCGTTTCTTCCTCTCCTTCACTCGTCTCCCACTCGGCTTCAGGGGCCTGCAGCTTGTTTGCTTTTGTCTCCCCGTCATTCAAACGGTCCCTCGCGCCTTCTTTCCCTTTTTACACCGCAATTATCCCCAACGCTCCACAACAAAAGAGAGTGGTACTTTCTCTCTCTCTCTCTCTTTCTTTCTCTCTCTCTCTCTCTCTCTTTGTCACCGGTTTCGAAGGCTCTGACTGTTTCGGTTGTCACAGGATTAATCACCCGTGTGTGTGGCGTCTGTTTTGGACCTCGTTCTCACTGTCAGGCGGCACTCCCTGGACCCCCTACACACACACACACACACACACACACACACACACACACACACCACGTCTCCAATCCCCAAATCTCTGCCTCGCAAAATAGTCACGGCCTGGTTTGAGACACCAATCTGCTCTGAACGCAGGGGTTATTTAGCCACTGACCTGAGACAGGAGACCATCTCCCATTCACCAGGTTCCTCCTCGTGACCCTCAGCGTCTCCGCTGCTTTCAGTGGCCAGGTTACAGAGATGAGGCATCACAGTATCATTCTGCGATACGAGACGTGAACGTCTGACTGCAGAACAGTACCGGCGCTTAATGCTCTGAGCAACGTATGTGATATGACATGTAGAGATGCTGTCAGGTTGTACGCGTCCCCCCCCTTATCTGTACATCTCAGTCTAGAGTGTGGGTGTGGCTCTGATAGCAGAACTGCTTCACTGTAACTAGTGAGAATTCATGCAGTTGATTATAGTTATGCTTCAACAAAGTGAAGTGCGCTTCTCCCGACGGCTTCCATCGAGTCAAAGAAGCTCCTCCTGCTCGTGTTGATGCCGAGCGACCGTTCCTGCGCTCTGGCAGGATTTTGTGATTAAAACGGGCCATAAAGACCGTAAACCGATTCCTCGATCAGCGCTTGAAGTAGCGAACTGGAGCAGAGATTCAACCAGATTTATTTCCCAAAGTGACTGCAGTTCAGGAAATCTATCGCCCCCTGTTGGTGACCTAAACTAAGGTCATTATTTATTTGGTACGACGAGTTTGTATGCAACAAAAAAATGGGATCGTACAGAGCAGGTTTCCTCCAGCAATGACTTTCCGTTATTGTGCTGTGCATTGTTCCAGAAGTCTGGACAATAGGGCGAGGAAGCGTGTTCTAAACAGTGAAAACTGATGCATGCGTGTGTGTGTGTGTGTGTGTGTGTGTGTCTCCCCAAAAAACTGTCATTGAAGGAAATGATGGCTGTCTCAGGCCCTGACCATCTCCCGCTTCCAGTGTAATTTGAGGACCAGGAGGTGTGTGTGTGTGTGTGTGTGTGTGTGTGTGGTGATGAATCTTCAGTCATTTATTGCATTTATTCTGCGTATAAAAGAGACATTCCTGACCAGCAGCATCTCAGATCATCTCATTGACTGTACACGAGGAGAGCGATTTCACCATCCTGATCGATATTTCTTTTTCTTACTGTAGTGTTTCTCTCTCTCTCCTGATTTAGTCATCTTTTTTTGTCCTCCTTTTTTCCTCTACCCCCTCCCTGTTTTGTCTTTTGTCTCTTTCTTATTGTCTGTATTTGTGTCTGTCTTTCTTTCCTTCTCTCTGTCTGTCTATTTCCCCCTCTGTTTTTCTCTTGCTGGCTCTTCCCTGTTCAGCTCCACTTCTTTCACCCTAAGAATCTGATCACCAGGTCTGATCCTAATATTGCAGATGCTACAAACACACTATGGAACAGAGTGGAAGTGTTTTATAATTGAAGTTTGATCAGAAAACAGCACTCATGCAGGATCATTTATTTTACCGTAATAGAATATTGATAAAATAAATGAAATCTATAGGCATTAGAAATAGGGTACACGGTTCTCAATCTGATTTCAGCGCTCACTCAGATTCCTTCAGTCTTTCTGCACTCGGGTCACCAAGACTTGATTAGAGGAGCTCTAATTATCCTCTTAGTGTGTGTGTGTGTGTGTGTGTGTGTGTGTGTGTGTGTGTGAGAGAGAGAGAGTTGGGGGGTGGAAGTGAGTGAATGAAGATGATGATTGCGGTGAAACCTTCCAAAGATCTGCTCCACCCACTGCATTCCTGTAACCAACACACACTCATTTGCCTCACTGCTGTGTGTGTGTGTGTGTGTGTGTGTGTGTGTGTGTGTGTGTGTGTGTGTGTGTGCGCGCGCTTCTTCTGACCACAGTTAGAATTAAACGTTGATTCGCTGCTGTATGATTCAGTGTGAGATTCAGGAACAGTCAGTTCAGAGCTGTGAGGCTTTCATCTCCCCTTCCTCTCTCTCTCTCTCTCTCTCTCTCTCTCTCTCTCTCTCTCTCTCTCTCTCTCTCTCTCATATATATACTGTCTCTCTACCACCCCCTTCTCTTTCTTTTTCAACCTGTTTCTTTCCCTATTGTCCCTCTTTTTCTGTCTTATTCAATTGCTCGGTTTCTTACCCTCTCTCTCTTTCTTCTGCATCTTGTCAGTCTGTCTTTCAGTTTCCACCATCTATGTTCTTCTCATTCTCTCTCTCTCTCTATATATTTTATTTATTTGATCTTTATTTCCAAACAGTGTCCTTTTCGCCTTTTTTCAACTTTTATTATTACTCCTTTTCCCCCCTTCATGTTTGTAACCCCTTCCCTTCCAATGTAAGTTTGTGTCTATATCTTCCTCTGCACTGCTCCACTTCTCTCATTCGTTGTCTCGGTTTGGTTAAGAACACTCAGATATCGAGTCCGTCCCTCTTCCTCTCCCTCCTCCTTCCTGCCGGTTGTTTTGCTCGTACCTGCCTCCAGGAGTGTATCGGTCTGATCTACTTTCTACACCTGTCGGTTTATGGAGGAGTGATTTTAAAAACCAGACCAGACCTGTACCTCGTCCTGCAGCCAAACGCCGAACAAAACCTCTCGTGATGCTCGAAGAGAAAGCTAACACACAGGCAGAAAAGCGACGTGCTCATCAGACACGTTCAGCATCCTCACTCGCTTACAGCTGCTCCAGAAAATCTCTGAAGAGGAGTGTGTGTGTGTTGGAGATGAAGAGACAGGCTCTCTGTGTGCACTTATTGACACCCAAAGGTCCTTGAAAAGTCATTGAGTGGGACGTGTGAGAACACACACACACACACACACACACACACACACACACACACACACACGTTGAGCAGGGGCTCGATTTCTCAGAGCTATCTTGCCAGATGGCAGCGTGTGTGTGTGTGTGTGTATATGTTTGTGTGTGCATGAGAATGATAGAATATCAGGAGGGGAGTGTGTATCTGTAATTTCCTGGTGACCATGCAGAAACACACACGCGCGCACACATACACACGCACACACACTTTCCACCTCGCTTCTCAATGCCTAATTTCCAGCCGAAGCAACTTTGCGAGTGAGTCACCGATAGGAAGCCTTGTTGCCATGGCAACACCGGCTGTACGCTCGCTCTTTTTTTTCCCCCTCCTCTAAAGGTGATGGCTCTACTGCTGCCTCGCTGCTAATACAGAAGCAAAAAAGCGGAAGTTTCTTCTTCAGAATCGTCGAACGTTTTGTTTATAAAATCGGCGTCAACCAAATTAGTAGTAAACGCTGGGAAAGTGGGCGGGGCTACATGAATTTATATAACTATATGGCACATTTTTTCTTTGTAGTGATTTTAATTGGTCACTGTTTTTTTTCTCTACGTTATGAGGTGAAACCAGGGAGATCTCTAATCGTATCAGGTTGTTTGATCCTACAAACTGAGTTATTTAGTCTCTAATGCTCGGTCACTACGTGTTTTTTCTCCTCTACCCCAGTCGTGCCCTCTGCGGTGTAAAAATAAATCAGTGTTTACGAAGCAGCTTTGATGGCGAACGGAACTGAAAATGCCATGCGCCAGGACGGGAAACGAACCTTCAGCTCTTTTACGGGTCCAGACCTGTGTCTCAAAGAACGCTGATCAGTATGGGCTTACAGCGTGCTGAAATGTATTACTTTAACCCATTTACACTGCCATATGGTGTAAAGTGTACAGTACATACATACGGGGAGGTGTTAAAGTTTCAGACGAGAGATAAAATACTACATTCCACATGCTTACCTTCAAAATAGATCAAGATCAAGGCTAGTTTTTACACAGGAGACGTTTATATACAGTTTATCCACACACACACACACTGTCCTTCTCATGCTGTTATTCTGTCTATTTCTCTCATCCCTCTATTTGTCTAAATCTCTCTCTCCCCTCTTTCATTCTGTCTTTCTCTCGTTGTCCCCTTTAATTCTTTCTTTCTCTTGCTTTTATTTTGTCTTTCTCTTGCAACCATTCTTTCACTCTTTTACTTACACTCTCTCTCTCTTCCTCCTCTGTCCTTCTGCCAATGGGCTTATTGACTTCATTATCAAGTTGTTTATAAAGAGTAGACGCTGGAGTTCCTGGTGCTCAGGTGATCATTGTGTTTTCAGCGCTGTGCAACATTTTGTGTAATGAAAAGACGACTAACTAAATTACTATTTAGTAATTATTACTAAACCCTCACTTCTTCCCCTCTACAGAAGCAGATCATCGTGGACCCCCTGAACTTCAGCGAGGAGCGCTTCCGTCCGTCCCTGGAGGAGCGCCTGGAGAGCATCATCAGCGGCGCCGCGCTCATGGCCGACTCGTCCTGCACGCGTGACGACCGACGCGAGCGCATCGTAGCCGAGTGCAACTCCGTGCGCCAGGCGCTGCAGGACCTGCTGTCCGAGTACATGGGCAACGTAAGTCCACTCCTCGCTCTCACTGCGGTTCCTATAAAACCCTCTCTAGGCCACGTGACGACTGTTCAACAGGTGTCATTCTAAACATTCACGCCGTCTCGTTCTCGGTGTGTTCAGGTCGATATTTACGTCTCACGCAAGCATAAACTTTTCATCACGGCTCGTAAACGTGCTGCGTAGCATAGGGGTGTAACATAACGTTTTACTCTGATTTATGGAGGAGAAGAAGCACTTTTAGTGTGAGATTGAGGCGTTTCCTTACGCCGTCCCGCCCCTCGCCGGTCCCCCGTGTCCTCTAATTGATCTGAAATACACTAATTGAATAATAAACTCAGTCATGTGGACATGTTTCGACGCCACATGACGGAATCTGCTGTCTCCCGCATGCAGTCACAGGGACGCTCTCGCTCTCAACATCGATCCTTCTCGACACGTGGACGAGCGGCACGCCGTTTTAACCCACCGGCGCTGGCAGGCTCCGATAAAACACGTGCTGGAGCCGTGTCTCTGTCTGTCTGCATCTGCCAGTCTTGGGATATAGTGTGTGTGAGAGAGAGAGACGAGACGAGACAGCTGTGCTCCTTGGCTCTGCTCCCCACCGCAGCAGCAGCTCCGCTCTGACACATCCCAGATGGTTTATTGCAGGTTGCGTGCCGCTCCAAACCTGTACCCCAAGCTCCCGTCTCTGCCCCAGTCATTACTGTACCGCTTTTAGCTCGAGACACGGACGCCAAGAAACCGTCCGGCCCACCGTCAGGAAGCTTTATTTTTATTTTTTATCAGGGATTGTATTTGATTCGATTAAACTGCAATTGGTCGGAAGGGACGTGATGAATTCTCAAAACGGCGTTGGAATTTCTATCCTTTAAAAAATGAAAATGAGGGAAAAGTTCAAAGTGTTTCCCTGCCGTTTCCCCCCATAGTCAGTAAATTTCCTTATTTATTTATTTTTTAACAATCCATAATGCAAATCCATGAAAATCCCAATAAAGCTTTGATCTTTGTAACTAATACCACTGAGCCGCTGCTCTGTAGCACGAGGGCCGTGCAGCTCTGTGGAAGATTTAATAGTGCTTTGTGTATCTCTACGAAGTCTAATAGAACTTGCAGGGCAGTGACTAATGATAGAATCTTATAGAAGCAGAAACGAAATTCATCTGTGCTGAATGATCTTGGAGAGGAGTCGAGTGTAGGATCTCCCCTCACACTGTCTCGGGGGCGTAAGAGTGCTTAGGTCTTTATTTCTTATTTAAAGACCGTAGGGTTTTATGGTATTTGCTGCTACACTGATTTGATACTTATTTCTTTTTTATTTATTCATTCACTAACTGACCTATTGGTTCTCTGCTCAGTCCAATGTCTGATCCACAGACTGATCTGTTGTCTGACTGATCCAATAATTGGCGTATTGACTGGCTGATCCACTGACTGAATATCAGTAGGTGGTTGCTCTGTGAATGAGGCATTGGACTTTGGATCAGAACAAGTCTCAATTTATAATCCAAGCTGCCACTCCTGGGCCCTTGAGCAAGGCCCTTAACCCTCCTCTGAATGTCTGTCTGATCAACTGACTAACTGATAAACAATCTGAATGTCTGTCTGACTGACCCATGGTATGATCCACTGTCTGTCTGATCCACTGACAATCTGAATGTCTGACTGATCCGTGATCCGATCCGCTGACCGATAAACAATCTGAATGTCTGACTGACTGCTCTGCCTGTTTTCTGATTGACCTCCTTATTTATCCACCCTGAAGTTTTCACAGCTCGTGTTATTCAGCGTGCTTATTTTATTTCTGTTGCACAGTCACAGTTAATTTGGTGCAGCATTACGCTCAGTGTTTGTGTTCACCGTTAGCGTGTAGCCCTGAGGTTAAATCTGAACCAGATAATAAGCCTAGCGCAGTGAGAATAGACCCCACACACATGTAACCCAAACGCAAATACCGCATTAAACCACACAGTTATTGTAACCACAGGCTCGGTTGTAGACTGAAGAACATCTGGTTGAGCGTTAGCATATTTCTATGCGGTTATTAGAGAGTTGTTCTCTCTCTTAAAAAAAAATTCATAAAAAAATGGATATGCACCTCACAGTGGGCAGGGGGTATCGACACTCCTGCAAATGCAGAAACCAGCATCCTGGGGAGTGCTGAAGGACTTTGTGTACTAAAGTCTCCAGTGATGTAGAGAGAGAGATAGATAGATAGAGAGATAGATAGATAGATGTAATTTTTTTTTTTTTTTTTTGGTTTGTTCCCAAATGTCATTTAGTGCTTCCGATCTGTTGGCAGATATAATTTTCAATGCAGAGACGCATTACTCAGCCCCACAGGCCTTGAGTCACTGCCCGGGCTGCACCACTGCACAGACTTCATGCTTGTTCTCTCTCTCTCTCTCTCTCTCTCTCTCTCTCTCTCTCTCTCTCTCTCTCTCTCTATGCTTTGAGGGGTCACTGGCCAATCTTGTTAGCTATAATGAAGCTGTCTTTCCCAGTACACTGTTATTCACACATGGAAAAAGTCAGGCACTCTGGATTTTTTTCTTTCTTTCTGCTGTATATGTATGATGGAGAGAGAAGTCATTTAGAGTAAGAGCTTCATTGCACATGCAGTACACATTTTCTCTTTCCCCCGATTACTTAATGACACCCCTGCGGAATAAATACCTTATTTGGGTCACTTGTAAGAAGATGTCAGATTAAAGTTTAAGACGGTCTCATGGAGGAAGAGAATCTGTGGTCACAGCACCCAGAACGGCCCCGGTGACCAAGAGGAAGCTGCGAGCGTGCCGCGGGCTGTCGTGTCACCCGCCAGAGGGACCAGATGCAAGATGAAGTTTCACAAATGGGGGTGGCAGAAACTGTTGTGCCCAGGGTGGGATCATGTGACCTGGATTTTAGAGAACTTTTTTTTCCAAACTGTATTACAGTTGTGCATCTCGATAAATAAATGAGGGTCCATATCTGGGTCTGGTGTATGTTTATCCTCGCTTCTTTTCTTCTTCTCCACATGAAAGTAATGATTACTAGTTTTCCCGCACCTCAGCTAGTAGATCAGAACAAAGCCTTTAGACCTCATCTTTACATACTAGCGCGAACGCAACTTCATAGGACGCATGAACATGCTCAGGAGATCAGACGCCCGGCCAGTAGAGTTTTGTGCGACTATACGTGCCAAGAAACGGGTCTGCTCCAGCTGATCTTAATGGTGATGTCTGTCTGACGCTTGCTGAGCGACAACAAGATACAAATGAAGAACCTTTTGGATGGTGAAGGTTATTATCCCAGCATAATGAAGGATAAGAAGTGTTGTAGTAAAACAGAGGGCTGGTGTGGTGGCATCACTAGGGGGTTTATATAAATGTCTATTTGTCTTTCCATCCATCCAATAAGTCTAAATTTCCTGTTAAGGTCCTCCACTCTTCTGGGAAGATGTTCCACTAGAATTCGGAGTGTGCTTGTGGAGATTAGTGAATTTTTATTCATCCATAAGGGTGGTGATAGTCAGGAACTAATTTGTGAGTTAAGCAGCCCTCAGCTTTTACATTCATCTCAAAGGTGTTGAATAGGGTTGAGGTCAGGGCTCTCTAGCAGAAGATCTTTCACTCCATCCCGTGTAAAGCAGATCTTCATGGCTGCTGGCTTTGTGCACAAGGGTACGTTAGAACAAGTTTTGGGTCTTTAAAGTTCAAGTAAAGCGGTTGTTTTGAGCTTTACGAAGGATTAGACCTTTTTGAGACTCCAATGTCACGGAGTTGCTACTCTGAGGCTCTAGTTATGGAAGGAATCGGTTTTCCAGTCACTTTGAAAGAGGGCGAGTTTAAACCTCGTCACTGCTTTATTGAAGAAACGGCAATAACGTCTAAACGATCATCTCAGCAGCCCGTTCAGAGCAGAAACACGGCGCAGGCCAAAACTACTTTCCAAACCTTTTAAATATAGCCATTTCAGTCACTTGTGCTTTTTTTCTTTTCTTTTTCTTTTTTTTTTTTCGGGCAAGAATAAAAGAAAAAAGGAAACGCAATAAAGACGAGGCGTCCGCTACGAAGCCTAATAGCCTTCATTTGCCTGCGTCTCGTCCAGGCACGGCACGTTACTCAAGCGCAGGCTCCAGCTGGCTGGGAAGCAGCAGGTAATTAATCAGTGGATTGGTACTGGGGCTCGGTGTTTTTTCACAGAGATGTCCTGTCCGATCGTCAGCAGAATCCGAACCTCCGGATACCCAACAAGCTTCCGTTCAAGCTCTGTTCTGATGCAGGATCTGTCCAATTACTGCTGTCAAAACAAATCTTGGTGATTAGCTACAGTGATTTTATCACGGGGACGGTTGGGCTTAGGCGTCTCGATAAAGTGAAGGCAAAACCGATACTAGACTTGAATTATTCACACTTACAGTAATTAAAAGATTCATCGTTGGCAGAAAAATGTGGAATTATGGACCAGACCTTTTCAGTTTGGCGCGTTGATAGTTTTATATAGATGACACCCGGTAGGCTTTAACCGATTCCTCATAACAATTTACGCCACGTAAATCTGTATGAATTAAACAGACTGGTACGATGCTCGTTCCATAAGATCTCAAAATCAGTAGGATCATTTCAGTGACTTGGTTCATCAAAATGAGTCACGTGACAAAAGGAGGAATGACTCGGACCTTAGAGTTGAGTCGAGAGGTGAACTACTCTTTGAGATGACTCGTTCTTCTGAGTCGCATTTAAGAGTCATTTAAAATGAACAAATCTTTGAGCCGACTCGTTCTTCTGAGTCGCATTGAGGAGTCATTTAAAATGAACGAATCATTGAGACGACTCGTTCTTCTGAGTCGCATTGAGGAGTCATTTAAAATGAACGAATCATTGAGACGACTCTTTCTTCTGAGTCGCATTGAGGAGTCATTTAAAATGAACGAATCATTGAGCCGACTCGTTCTTTCAAATCACGTCACAAGTAGTCTGAGTGATTTGTTCTTTTTAAACGATTCTCAGTCGCATTAAAGAGTCGTTCATAATGAACGAATCGTTCTCGAACGGCTCCTCACTAATTATAACCACTAGATTTATGGCTCGGCCAATCAGATTTTTGAACTGATTATATATATATATATATATAAGCTTTTACACTATTCTCAGATGATTCTCATTACCACTGAACCCCAATCCTACGCTTCAGTCACACCTAACTGCATTTTTATCATAGTGTTGTAATTTCCACGTCGCTTCCCCTCCGATCTTCTCTCGCTTTTATTAATAATTCATTTCAAAAACGTGCGGCCTCGGGATCCTAACGCCATCAGACGCGTTAAAACCACTGACATTTACATTCCTTCCACTCGAAGGCTGACATCTGCACCTGCCGTTTCCCCACACGTGCCTCCGACATCCCGATGTTCACGATACCCCGGGTTCTTTCCCCCTCCAGCCAAAACATGCCACACGCGCTCAGACGTCACCCGCCGACGTGGAGATCCTGCAGCACAAAAAATAAATAAAGGTCCTTTTTCTGTGTCGCTTTTTTGTTTCTCTGGTGGAAGAGATTTTATTCGGTTAACTGTATACATAAACGTTCACACACGTGACACTGTCTTTTGAACATCTCCATATGGTGTTATAACACACCTCCACACCCTCGCACACGCTTTCCTTCCTGCTCGTGTCGTTTTCTCTCTCTCTCCCCTACGCACGTGATAATCTGCTCGCTCCCTGTCTTTTGGCCTAACGCTCTTTCCTTAACGCTAATTAATTTCCCTTCCCGTCGTTCGCCCCTCTGTTTATTTGAGCAGCGCTTTTATCGAGTTCCCGACGAATCCATTAGCGAGCAGCTGTAAACACGGCCGTATTTGCATGTGGATTTTTCACGCCTGGTTCTGACCACTGTTCCAGTGAAGATTTGGGCCTGGAGTTGAAGTGCAAGAAGCGACTGTGACCGACGTGACTGAAGAGAGTTGAAGGTTATCTACAGTGCTCCACTGTCTCTCCTGAATGCTAAGTGAGCTCTGTGTCTGCTATACAGCACCTTTTGGTCTTTTTGCATGAAGTTTGTTTTCTACGTGAGAAGACTTTGTCTGGGCCAGAGGTCCTCAACCACCAGAACCGGCTGTGGAATGAGATGCTACCAGGAAGCAAAGAAATGTCTCGAGGGAAATTTCTAGTTTTAGCGTTATTGCCCTCTGAACAAATTTACATTCGCGTGCACAGTTCTTCAGTAGCGAGAGAGAGAGAGAGACTGGTACTGATGAAAAAAAAGAAAAATCCCGGTTTGAGGGAATCCTGTGCATTTCAAAAACAGAGGGAAAAAAAAAAATCCATGGTTTATGATGGTTATAGTTTTTGAGTTGTTTGAGGACTCACTATCGCTCGACTGTGTGTTTTCATTTCACCGGTGAGAAACGCTCTTCGGATGCGTGTTAAATAAAGAGCGATGGCCATGTTCGCTACGGCTGTTCCAGCTGCGAGTGGGTTTATATCCATTCAGTGGGTAATTCTTCTGGATGTCTTATTGCAGCGAATGTCTCCTCGAATCTCCCTGCGTGCGGTGAATAGATTGGACCTTTTTGTGTTTTTTGTTTGTTTGTTTGTCCCCCCCCTCGTCTCGCTCCTACACAGAACGATAAGGTGAACCGCGTCATGCCACGGTTACGTCTTTATTCAGCTGCTTCAGGCAATCTTTTTTTTTTTCTTCTTCATCCAGATGTAAACCTCGTTTCATGATCTTTTCCTCTGAAGCTGCGTGACGGCTCGACCTTCATGTGGGTCATGTCGCGGTTTATCTAGACCTCACTTCCACGACCTACTTCTGAAATCATCTCCAGCTAAAGCACATGAGGAGCGACTGTGAAAAGCCCATTAACATTTATTTATTCATTTTATTTTAAATATGAAGGTGAGGAGTAAACGGGCGACGCCCAGTTCTCCCAGCATGATTTGTGTGCCGAGTGATGTTATGTTTTGAGGGGTCTCTCCCTCTCTTCCTGTCTGTTTGTGTTTCTCCTTGTCTGTCTCTCTATCCCTCTGTCCCCCTCCTCTTTCTTTCACTCTTTCCTATCTGTCTTGCTGTCTCCCCCTGTCTCACTCTGCAGCAATGTGCAGTATCGTTCCTACAGTTTAATCAGCTAATCTGGAAAAGACCATTTACTTCTGAAATCATCTCCAGCTAAAGCACATGAGGAGCGACTGTGAAAAGCCCATTATTATTTATTTATTCATTTTATTTTAAATATGAAGGCGAGGAGTAAACGGGCGACGCCCAGTTCTCCCAGCATGCTTTGTGTGCCGAGTGATGTTATGTTTTGAGGGGTCTCTCCCTCTCTTCCTGTCTGTTTGTGTTTCTCCTTGTCTGTCTCTCTATCCCTCTGTCCCCCTCCTCTTTCTTTCACTCTTTCCTATCTGTCTTGCTGTCTCCCCCTGTCTCACTCTGCAGCAATGTGCAGTATCGTTCCTACAGTTTAATCAGCTAATCTGGAAAAGACCATTCTCCTCCTGAATCTTCTAGTGAACTCTCCAGGGAAACTATATGCTGTATAAATGATGGTTTTAGTCTGAGCACAGGTTCAGTCATGAATACTGGAACACTTGCAGTTAAGGGCCTCGCTTCAGGGCCCCCCAAGAATTGCAGCTTGGCAATTCAAGTGCTCCAGTCCACCCGTACTTCTGATCAGCAGCCCAGTGCCTTAACCCACTGAGCTCCTACTTACCAGATGGTCCATCTCTTGTTTAAAGAGAATAATTTTCTTGTCATTAGAGAAAATAAACAGAGAGAATTTGAGAGAACTCTGTATTGGAGCATTTAATGCTGACGCTGGAGACTCCTGTACTGTAACAGAGTTAATCACATCCCTCATCACGGCGAGACGTCAATGTTCGCTCTCATCGTTACCGCGGCCACGGACGTCCTCTCACACCTTCAATGGCTTTGAGACGCTCGAAAAAAAATGACTGCTTTTTATTTAATGCCATCGTTCTTCTTCGTTTGTTTTTCTTTCATCTGTTTATTCCCTGTTTCTGTTTCTTTCTCTTTTTCTGTCTTTCTTTTGCTTTCAGTCTGTTTTTTTTCCTGTTTCTCTCTCTCTCCTTTTTTGGGTTTCACTTTTTGTTTTTCTATCTTTTTCGCTGTCTGACCGTCTTTCGGTCATCCTTTATTTTTCTGCGTTCCCTGAATAGTCTGAAATCCTCGTTCTGCGAGACTCGTTGGAGAACGCCGGTCTCGTGCCTGATTCCTGAGTGAAACGCTTTGATTTGATGAATCTTCACCACAGTGTGTGTGTGTGTGTGTGTGTGTGTGTGTGTGTCAGACGAAGTCATTCAGGTCTTTCATGAGGAAACTTTCCACTGCATGTTGTATTAGTTAACATTAAAGCTTTGCCCTGACTGGCACTTGATCCCTGACAAGTGGTGTTCAAGGTCTGAGTTCTTCAAGTGCACATCTTCACTACTGTAGCGTCTCTCTCTCTCTCTCTCTCTATCTCTCTCTCTCTCTGGCTTTATTTCTTCCCCTCTCTAATAACGAGAGTTTTTTTTTTTTTTCTTCCCTCAATGGAAATGCCAAATTGACCAGAAAGATTCTCACAGAAATGTCAAAACGATGCACTTCTGCACTCTCCTGTTTGGCATCTCCCTCTCTTATTTATCATCTCTGCAACCGCAATGGCGTAAGCGGTCCAGGCAGAACGTTCCTCTAGCGTTTAATGAAAGACAAACTATTAGACGTGTAAAGGTCTGAACTCCGACCTCCGTGAAGGAAACAACCGGCGCGATGTGACGCTCTGTAGAGATCAACGATGAGATAATTCGAGTTCAGGTTGCCCCCATAGTCCCTGTAGAAGTTTGAAAGGGTAAATAGGAGCTTGACCGCATGATCTGTGATGGTGATCGTGTCCGAGGATCCAACCGGAGACCCGTAACCTATCTGCAGGGAGAACCACTGTAGCGATGTGTCCTACACACTGTGGTTTTGTATCTTCATAAGAGCCATGATGCGTTTCATTGTCCCATCCTGCACCGGGTGTAGTCAAGGAGGCGAATAAAACGAAAAGGTCACGTACATGATGCATGGAACCGCAGGTTTTCCACCGACACCGCGGTTCTGGAGCAGGAAACACGGCAGTTTTTTTTTTTTTATAAATTTTTTTTAATAGATTCAACCAATTAATTCTCATCCTAATTGAAAAATCACGGAAGTAATAAAACTGTTTAAAGGCCAAAGCTTGTTCAGCGAATGTTCAGCATCGACTGCAGCACCGCCCACACACACACACACACACACACACACACACACACACAGGTTTTCTGGTCCTACATTCACACCAGCAAGTGGAAAAACGTGACCAGCAACCTTTCATTTACAGTTTTAGTTCCCAGAAGCCTTTCTTTCTCATCCCTAATCTGTGTTTGTGTAAATCTATATTTGTAGTTCGTGTAACAGGTTCATGTTTACCTGAGCAGTGTTTGTTGTGTATGAACAGAACACACTTGGCCTGTCAGACCTCCACATTAAGAAGTAGTAACTGTTGATTTTTCAGTCCGCAGTGTGAAATTTTGCATCAGTATTGAAGCTTAAACTCTGGCGAAACATTTGCCAAATAACTGCTCCGAACCAGAAAATCTCATTCGCGGGCCCCTAATTTATTCAGCGAATCAGGCCGCCGCTAATCCGCAGCGCTAATAGCGTACAGCGCTGAATATTGCTTTTCTTATTAGTAGGGATGTGCATGTATCATCTGATTTTATTCTCTGCGTGCGTCTGAGAGAACATCACACACGCTGATGTGGATTAATAAGGTGTACCTTTCCTTCTGAAAAAAAATGTATGCAGTAGGTGGCCATGTTCATATATGGGAGGTGTGTGTGTGTGTGTGTGTGTGTGTGTGTGTGTGTATATGTGTGTGGTTCTTACCCAAAAGATTGATGGAAACATGAAATCTTGTGTGTGGAAGCGGTAAAGTCTCTGCAAACGTTTAGATGAATTTTTAGGAAAAGTTCTTCCGGAGGGTCACATCTCCAAGGTCTCCGTTTCATTATTGAGCTCATGTTTCCATGCTGATTCCATCCTAAAACAAGACCGTGTGTGTGCCGTCTCGCATAGTGTTGTGACAAGAAGCTCAAAATCCACCCTGACAGGATGAAGCACTTACTGCAGACGATTAAATAAATATTTTCGACGCTGGCACTTTTTTAGCACTTCAGAAAATTAAGCAATGTCTCTAGGAGCATGAGGCTTATTTAATTATTTCTTTTACATTTTTATAAATATAAATGTTTATAATGCTAAAATTTCTACTATTCTATTTTTACTCTAGCCTAATTATATATATATATTAATTTATGTTAATTATTTATATATATGTGTATGTATGTGTTATATATAACTAATAATCAATTATAGCGTACGTTTCCATGGGAACTTCATCTGGGGTAATCTTGGAAATATTCCAAGTTGGAAAATTACCAGGGATTTAGGGGAATTAATTATAATTTTGTGGAAGTGTGTGTGTGTATATATGTTTGTGTGTGTGTGTGTGTGTGTGTGTGTATATATATATATGTATATATATATATATTCAGATGTTTGATCATAATATGATAACTAATATGGATAAAATGTATTTTTAAAAATATATATATATATTTTTTTTTTTCCACAAAAGCTTTTAAAGTGTGAAACATCATATTTCGGTTATTTAAGTGAATTCCTGCCAAGCTGGAAATGTTCTGAGGAGTTAAGAAATGGCACGTGTTCTCTGATGAAGACATGCACAGTGCCTGCAGGGGGCGTGGCCTCGGTATCCCTGCGGTCAGTGTACTGTGTGCATGTGATGGAAGAAGTTGTTGGTCTTTTATCCAGATTTAGTTTTTGAAGTTCCCTGTCGTTGGCTAACCTGCAATTTTGAAAATTCCCGTTAATTCCCATTGAAAGTTTCCAGTCTTAATACTTCCTAGGCACACGGTTGTATCTTTTTCTGACATGAAAACCTCACCTCACTCTAAGAGACCTGAAACCTGTTCCAGCATGACGCTACCCCTGTGCACGAAGCAAGAACTCCATGAAGATCAGCTTTACACGGGTTGGAAGTGTTGTGGAAGATCTCCTCCTGAACCCTGTTGAACAGGATGAAGGTGAACGCTGACTGCACCTCAGGCCTCCTCACCTACATCAGTACATGATTTTACTAACTCTAGTGGAACATCTACCAGAGGAGTAACGGTTTCTTTACATACCACACATTCTGATCTGATGGTCAGGCGTCCATGTAGTGTGTCTCGATCTAATAAGCAGTGGAGAGGAGAGAATAATTACCTTGCTTTGAGAATTGAGGATGGAAAGTCTGCCTCTTCTATATCTCTTAATAAAGGTCACTTGCTCCAGTGGCAGTGCCGGACTCCCGCTTTTAAATAGTGCGTATTGATTCGTCACTGCAGGTGTATTTTTCCCTCAACCAGCATCGAACATAAGGTGGTGTCGGTGCAGGATCCTGTCTGATTGGCTGCCCTGCATTCCCCTGCCCTACCCAGGGGGGGTGTGTGTGTGTGTCTCCTTTGGCTCGGGCGACGACCCGGCTTTTAGATGCACCAGGCTGTAAATACATTAGGGAGGTGTTTGCTGATGAGAGTCCGTGTCCAGATCGATACGTCCTTCCTCGTAAGCATTTTCTAGATTTATTGGCAGCTCATAATGAAAGCCCACAGTCCTCGAACTCGGAGTTGAGCTCATCCTCCCGCCCGCTACCCAATTGCCTCTCTTTTTGGTATCAAAGCTCGAGCAGTTATCCGGACTTTATTCCCTACTGAGATCGCAAAGTAAATTGCTCGGAGTTAAAGATGAGCGCCGGAGTGAAGTCTGCCAAGCAGGGGCAAAAATATATTTTTCTTTATTATATTTTTTTTGGACACAGTGAGCGCTCCTGGTGTGTGCTCTTTTTTTAAATAACCAGTCATTGTTCTGTTGTAAGTCATGTGATCAAGGAGAAAAGTAATTATAGCGCATGTGAGTGGGCGGTGATGAGCTGCACATCACTGAGAAGCTCCAGAGTCTGTTTAGATTCTGCTAAGCAGGTCTGCATGCAGGGATGGGATGGAGTTTATGTGGGTGTGGAAGGTGATTATCACCAAGTTGTGGTTTATTTGCTGATAAAGCCCTGGGAGAGAAATGATCATTTTGTTTCTTCTTGTTGACGAGAACAATTAAAATTCATGGTATGTTGGAATGTCAGCAGTTAATCGACACCTTCCTTTTAATGACCGCTCGAACTATTGTGGCGCTCCGGCTGGTTATTCCGCACCTCCCGACCCATCAGATTCTCGAACCCGACACGATAACATCTGCACTACGGGTCGCTCTCAGGATAACAGTGCGTTGTCGTTTCCTGATGAGGGGAAAAATAGATTAAAACCTCCTGTAAGCGGATAAACAGCTCAGTCTCCCCAAGGAAGAGCCGATTCGTGTATCCCAGTCGCACAGCCGGGATAAACCCAAACCGCTCTTCAGCACTTCAGACTGCGGGACACTCGGCGCTGAAAGTTTACCCCAGCAGTTTCTTTTTTTTTTCTTTTTTATAGCGTCGCGTAATATGCAATTTCATTTCCTTTTATCGAAGCAATTAAGCCGGCGCTTTTGCAGCCGCCGCTTAGAACCGCCGAGTCCCAGTTTCTTCCTGCTTCGCACAATGAGCCACTTGGGTTCCTTACTTAGCCTAACCTTCCTGAGATTAAGTGTTCTCTCGTTCCTGAGAGAGAAAGAAGAGGAGAGAGTGACGGATAGAGGAAGGTTTTGGGCCAGAGGAGAGAGACGAGTGGAGGCAGAGACAGACCGAGCGAGGGAAAGACAGACAGTGCGGCAGATATAGCAAGGGAGAGACGGACGGACAGACGAACAGGGAGCGAGCGTGAGATAGACAGAGAGACAAAAGAGGCATGCGAGTGACGGACTGAGAGAGAGAGAGAGGGAGAGAGGGAGGGAGGGGCAGCATCAGTGACTTTTGACTTTTAGCCTTGATTAAAACAATGATAGTGAGTTTATGGGTTGTGGGAAAACTGCCATTCTTTAGAGTGTTGCTGTCACTAAAGTCAGTTTCCTTTTCACCTCGACGTTTCTTCTTCTCTCCCATCGAACGCTTTATGAAGAAGGAACGAAGAGCATCATTTAATGGAGGATCTACTGTTAAAACACCTTCATGCCATTTTTATCTCTCCATGTGTTCTTATCCTAAACATTTTTTGGGCATGAATTCTTTTTTTATTCTTCTAAGCATAGACACTTATTTATTTATTTTGTACTGAAAACACATCCCCAGGAGAAAGAATCCTTTTTTCTTCTCCAAGATGAGTGTTGTGTAATGCGACATTATTAAAAATAGTACACAAGCCAAAGCCTGTAAGATACAACACACAGATTATAGAGTGCCTCACCGATGCAGTTTTATCCAATAGGGTTTATTTATTTTTTTTTTGCGTATTGCTTGAACAGCTTTATAAATTTGAGGGTCAAATGTTTGTGGACACCTGACCATCCCATTCTACATTTTAGTCCCTATTCACTGGTATTATAACCTTCACTCTTCTGGGAAGATGTTCCAGGTGAGAAGGTGAGGTCATCTGGGGTCTACATTTACATTCAATATGTTTAGTAGGGTTGAATCTCTATAGGAGATCTTCCACTCCAACTCATGCAAAGCAGTTCTTCATGAAGCTCGCTTTGTGCACATGGTCATGCTGGAACAAGGTTTTGGTCTCCTAGTTCTTGTGAAGATCTCCCGTGCCTACCAAAGACCTACTGTGTGCCTCTTGTTGGGGTAGCAGTTCACATACAGCTGGAAATCTCGGGTACTTTTTATCCTTTAAATGGTACATTCTCACCAATACACTTCTAATGAACAGAAATTGGAGTCCCAATACTGGTGGACTTGTAGTGAATATTCCTTTATATTCTAGTCATACGATTTTGCTGCTTTAAATATAGATTTAACTACAGAAACCTTTTTTTTTTTCCTTTCTTCTTTTGTTTTTCTGGCAAAGCGAAATACAGATAAAAAATGCGAATCCGCGTCGTTCCGTTTTCAACCTCCGAATCCTCCGTATTGTCGACAGCGTTCCTTTCAAATCTTTCGGATATCAAGCGTTCTGCTTTCGCAAAAACTAAAGCGCCCACACAAACACGTTCAGAGTTTCCCTGCTGTCAAACCGGGTGGCCTCGTCCGTCAAACGCAGTCCCCCACGCCCCCCTTACACACACACACACACACACATGAGTTTAGATCACACACAAGATGCTTAGAGGGATTTTTTTTGTATCTCGAATCATTTAAATATGCTGGGTTGGGAAAATGGGTGAACCTGGCAGGTGTGTGTGTGTGTGTGTGTGTGCGCGAGTGAGTTGTTCGACACCCATCGGATGCTGATCCGTGTTTTGCTGAACACCGTTTCCTTGGTGACCACGTGTGGATCAGATGTGACTCTCTCTCGTCCCTGCATACACACTCGCAAATCCATTTAGCATTCCAAAAACGTATCGTCTGTCTGTCGCGTTAGGACGCGGCGCAGACGTCGTCTTCGTCGTCGTCTTCGTCGTCATCACGATGATTAACGAGTATAAAACGCCACACTGCCGGCCGCGTGACTCGGCTCGCGTTCACACATTGTTCTCTGCCTCGGAAGAGCGAGTGGGCGGTGTGTGTGTGTGTGTGTGTGTGTGTGTGCCTGAATCTCCTCACGTGGCACCAAACAACTACTTCTGTCCAACCAAATTTTCCAGCCAGTTTGGCCTCATGGATGCTTTCACAGAAAAAGAATGCGTTTCAACCCAAGCGATTTTTATTCCTTCGTTTTTTTTTTTCTCCCCCGCATCATCGAGATCTCTTCAGCGTCATTCCCTTTTTATTTGTAGTTATAGGTGCTGATTAGCCCCTCGGAGCAAATCCAAAAGCCTGATTTGAGTCTCGCCCCTGAATAGAGACAACAGAAGAACGGCTTTTTTCCTCGCAGCGTCTCGCAGCACCACGTCTCCGACTTCTTCCACTCTGTGGGGAAATGATGCTTAAAGAGAACTGAGACTAATTTCTGTCTTGTAAACAAAGAGGCAAATTAATACTGGAGCTACACGATGCGTGGTGTAATAAACATACCCTACGGTGTAATGTAGTCCCCCGGCTGCCTCACGCTCACCCCCCCTACACACACACACACACACACACACACACACTGTTTTTAAATACAAAGGACAGTATTGAGGAAAGGACGATGAAGCACAGGCGTAAAGTGATTAATCAGCTACAGGACTTTGGGTAATTAGTTGGAAATATTCAGAGAATGTCATACAGGGTGCTCAATTCTGATTGGTCGGATCCTAAATAAAAAAACCCACACCAACAGTTTTTCCGGCTACCGCGCTCATTACGAGAGCAGCCTCTAGAGGAGAATCACTGACACCACATGCAGTTTTTTTTTCCCACCTTCACAAGATACTGTGTGCTGCACAGAGAGCGCTTTGTGTGTATTATGTATAATTTATTATTTAATTATATTTAATATATTCATATAAATACATTTGTCCAGTTCTAATTTACATAAGTTTTTTTTTTTTGTTGAATCCTGTATCGATTGGTTGCCAAATACGATCCGACCTTGCTATCAGGATCTGTAAAATACTTTATAGGTCGAAGAAGATACACCCATAGGTGTTGATGTAACATCTACAGAAGGTGTCGTAGCAGAGCAGAGTTTTCACAAGCGTCATTAAAAAGCACTCGACAGCTTCTGTGTCGGCGGTGGGCTTTTTTATCTTCCAGCAGCATGACCCTGAGCCTGTTCTCTACGTAACGCACGAGGAGGGGGAAAAGAAAGTAGAAGCCGCTATAGCGAGTCATCAGGGTTTTGGTAACGGGCCGAGTCGTTAACAGATCTGTAGAATATGAGAAAGCGGAGTTATGCAGAGCAGCACTGAGCGTTTAGTCCGGGATCCCGAGGGACAGAGTCGTGCTGCGTGTACGCTCAAATGGCCTCAATCACAAGGACTCCAGGGAGGAAATCCTTTATTTGGCGCACACATGCTCTCAGTGCTGCCTTCTCCGACTCGTATTAGAGTTCAGAGATTTTGGCACGCATCATCCCCCCCCCCAAACACCCCTCCGACATGGAGAACGCTTTCGCTTTTACCGCGATTTATTCGGAAAACGCACTCCTCCGGCGCAAGCTAGAATTCCTACAGTTAAAAATGAAGGTAAAACATCTCCACTCGTCTTCTCTCCCCAGAGAGATTTAATCCACACACGAATCTGTTTTATTTCCCACGATAAAGGCACAGACCTCCAGCGAGGAAGGTCACGACCAATTAAAAAGTGTCCTCTGGAGTTAATGGCTTTTTTTTTTCCTTGCTGTAGTTTTGAAAAGCCGTGAAGGGAAAGAAAATCCAGCGCATCCTGGAGGCTCTGCAATCACAAAGCCCCCTCTTCTTCTTACCCTCACAGTGTCCTCTAGAAAATCCACTCCGTTCAGCTTCATTTCCTTCTCCTTTCTTTTTCTCTCTCTTTCTCTTTCAACCCCCCCCACTGTGGATTTTGGATTATTCAGGTTTGACTGCTGTTCACAAAATCCGTCCAGATTTCCATCAGAGGAGTAAAAATATGCGGAATATTTCTAAATCTGCAATCCTATCAAACTATACACCAGGACCCGGATATGGGATCTGACCCGAAAGTTCTTCAGCAGGATCATGAAAATGCCCGTGTCGGGTCCGGAGGGATCAGATCGGAATCGTCAACGCTGTTAGATTATAAATGCGCTTCAGGTTCACGTGATTTGATGTCGTACGAGTCTAGAACACATGGAAACTATGATGAAGCAGTCGTTCATTCACAAGGAAACGATCCAATATCTGACCTCCAGTGAAGCTCTCGGGGTTCATTTGTGAAGAAATATCCGATATCTGACCTCCACAGATTCTCATTCTTTTGTATTTTAGAAAAGATGTCATGTGACCATAGCAATCTTCTGTCGGCTACATGGTTCTGCTACGTACACTCATGTTCATGCTTAAATAAAGACAAGATGTCGTGTGGTTCAGCACCCCCAAACCCCCCCCTTAGCTTCAAAAAGCAGTATGTTCTCTGTGGATTTTATATTGTAATGGGGTTTAAGTGCCACGTTAAATAAGTGGAAAAAAATATCTAAGATTGAGAAATTAGTCGTAATCAGAATAAAGTTTAAATATTTTGAGAAGAAAGTTGAAAATTACGAGAATAAAGTTGTAGCAATGTGATCATAGAATCAAAATATTTTCAGATTAAAGTCTCTGCCGTACAAAAATATCAATGTTTCGAGAAGAAAGTCGGAATTATTTTTAGGAAAGTCACGTTTTTTTTTTTTTGAGAAGAAAATCTTTTTCTTCTCGAATTATTATTATTATTTTTTTTTTTTAAGAAAGTCGGAAATGTTTTAAGTAAGTCTGAAATGTTTTTTAGGAAAGTCTTTTTTTTTTTTTTTTTTTTTTTTTTTGTTTCGAGAAAATCTTTTTCTTATCGAATTTTTTATTCATTTTTATTTATTTATTTTTTTAAAGTCTGAATTTTTTTCAAGAAAGTCGGAAATGTTTCAAGAAGAAAATCTTTTTATTAAATTTCGGAATTTTTAAGTTGGAATTTTTTTTAAGAAAGTCAAATGTTTCGGGAAGAAAGTTGGGATTTTTTTATTATTTATTTATTTTTAGGAAAGTCAGGATACTTTTTAAGAAAGTCGGAAATGTTTCTGGAAGAAAGTAGGGATTTTTTTAGGAAAGTTGGAAACGTTTCGCGAAGTCAGATTTTTTTTTTTAAACAAAGTCAGAATTTTAGCTGTTTTGCATCAAATTGATGTGGGGGGTTTGGTTAACTCCTACTTCAGGTTCAGATTTGGCTGTAAGGAAATTCCTTATGGTGAATCGGCATTTCAGAGTTCTAATTAATAAACAGTCACTGCAGCGGTTATGTAGGAAACGTAATTTATTCAGAAGAAAATAAAAACTCAGACATTGAGGAAACTGCCTCCTGACATTTTCCTGGTAATTCTAGATTTATTCCTGTAGCTGTATAGAGCGAGGACGTATAGAGTTTCAGATCGAAGCTGTTCGAAGGCGAATCACAGGCTAACAGTGTAACTATAACTTTAAAGATGGTGAAGGAGTAAAGAACAGAAGTTAGAACACTTCTCCCTGTTCCACCCAACATGCACTTCTCCCAAAATAGAGCCGTTACAACATTTTATTGGGAAATAAAATCTCGCTTTGGGTGAAGATTCATGACGAGAATGAAAAGTGTTATAAGAGCGAGGGTGTAAATGGATGCACCGACACTGTGGGCTGCAGTCCCTCGAGAAGACGAGATCGCTAAAGCGGTGTGTGTGTGTGTGTGTGTGTGTGTGTGTGTGTGTGTTTAGATATTCCTTCAACTCTCACACACAGCTGTTTTCTTTTGCTGTAACACATGCAGTCTTTACTGTTCAGGAAAATCAGATCCGAGAGAAACATGGATCATGAGGAATTGTGTTGCTCATCAGCGGGAGTTTCTTGCGTGCTTTTTCTCTCTCTCTCTCTCTCTCTCTCTCTCTCTCTCTCTCTCTCTCTCCTGCCGTCTCTATGCAGAGTTTTAGCAGAAGGATGTGCTGCATCGGCTCATTGCCCTCCACATTTCTCTCACTATCGACATTCTCTTTGAATTTACGGCTTTACAACGAGCGAGGGCCCGTTTTCAAACCTGCAGAGGAGATCTTTCACTTCTACTTCAATCCTTCCTGCTTTCGTTCTTTCTTTTAGTTCATTTAATTTATCTGCTCATTCTCCTCCACTCGTTCCTTCCTAGTCTCTCATTTGTAAATTTTTCTTCCATCGTCTTTTTTTATTTTATTTGTTTTACATCTTGCTTTCCTTCCTTTTTTTCCCCTTCTAATTCCATTTAGTTTTTTCTGGGAGGGGTGTGTGTGTGTGTGTGTGTAACTTGTCCCTCCTCGCTCCACAACGCTTGTGGTTCCTTGTCTATTTTAGGCGTGGACAGAAATACCTCCGGTGCGTTTCGTGGCTCCTCAGAAGAAAGGCGTAACGAGCCTCAGTCACAGCCCTCGGTGACGGATAGCGATCGCTTTCATCGGCTTTATAACTTCCTGAACACTTCGCCTCAACTCCTGTTCACACGTGACACCGTTTCAACTTCCCTACCCTCGAGCCCCTCGGCTCTGATCTGCCCCCGAGCTCTTGTGCTCCTTCGCCCTCCATGCTAACACGCATCCTCAATCTCCTGCATACCAACGCGTCATTCTGCTTTTTCCTTTCCCTCCGCAAATCCCTTTCCTTTCTTCTCTTCTCATCTGCTCCTAGAGCTTTAGATACTGCAGATTCCCTCTCAGGAGCCTCTTCTCCCCCCCGTCCTTCATCCCTGCCTTCTGCCTCGCTGTCACACCTCGTCACTTAAATCCTCACCATCCTCAGATACGAGACCTCCTTACCCCGCTCCTCAAACACAGCAGCAGGAGGCGTCAATCACAAGAATCACGATATACAGAGACCAGACGGGGAAAGGAAACCCGTGGTGTCTGAGCGAGTGCCCCAGCTGAATGCCCGAGCATTGGAAATCTCGTTTGAGCAGTGATCTGGGAGACCGAATATTACATTATTTTTCACTTGTTCTTAATTGGTTTAATCTTTAAGCTGTCGCATGTGATTACGGGCTCTGCTTTCTTTCCTACTCCACCCCCCTTTTCCCTCGGATGAAAGGCTGTTACTAAGCCTGCTTTTTATTTAGATAGTGTGTGTGTGTGTGTGTGTGTGTGTGTAGTATATGTATATATATACACACACACACACACGTGTAACCATCTGAGATTGACTGCCCCAGTTTTTGCAACCTTTTAGTTTTTCAGTTTTCCCATAACCAGTCAACATGGTAAACCCCCATCAAGTGTTTTTGTGCCACCAGTAGAGCGAACCTTCACAGTGGAGATAAACAGACTCGAGTACGCTTTTATCCAAGCCGTCTTGTTTTTTTTTTGTTTTTTTTTACTTCAGTAAGAATGTGCATATACATAACGGTAACGTGAGGAAATGTCAGTAACATTTATTTCATCTCTGCTGATGTCACAGTAGACGGAGCGAACCAGACAGTTGGCAAAGGTAACGTTTCGGACATTAGCCTTTTCACACACAGTGCTAAGCTTTTCACATTTTGGACATGTTAAGGAGGGATGTCAAGCCGGGGGGGGGGCACGAAGGTAGTAAACCGGTGTGGTCGGATGAAATGAACTCTTGGTTAGGTCAAACAAACGTGACATTTATTTCTGACGTTCGAGGTGTCGAATTCTGGCGACGTGAGCTAAATGTGATGTACAATTTTACAGTGCTTTTCCTTGAAAGTAAAAACAAACAGAAAAAGAGACAAGTAAAAATGCTGTTTGAACCAAAACCATAAACCAGTCATTTGTACCTTTTTTTTTGTTTTTTTTTTTGTATGTTTTGTGTTAAGTGGAGATCTATAGTGGAGTCTAACGTGCACCATAAAAATCTCTATTTTTCATTCTCTCGCCCAGTTTGTGTTTCTGTGCACCGTATCGCACAGGACTACGTGACCACGTTATAAAATGGAATCGTCGATCAGAATAAGAATGCAGTTTCATTTTCCTATATGGTAACTTCCTTCTTTTTTTTTTTTTCTTTTTTTTTTCCTGGACCTGGTAGTTCCAGATGATTTTGGCTTTTTGTTTCTCTCTCGTCTTCTCTGTGCTGCTGGATAAGTGACTAATAACGCAATGACGAATCTCACGTACAACCGTCTGAGATTGATTGCCCCAGCTTGATATGCTCTTTGCTTTCATACTATAAAAATAAACTCGAGCTTCTTTATACAGCTTGTTTCAATTCCATCCTCTTTTCTTTTTGTCCCCCCCCCCCCCCCCCCCCCCCCCCCCAAAAAAAAAACAACAACAGTAAAATGCGCATTATTTCCACACTGGAAAAGTTCCCAAAAAGAACCCTGTATCTTTTCTGAAAAAAGAAAAAAAAAACGGTTGAAAAATGGCGAAACCCATACGCTGCGGGAAAATAAATAAACTGTTTATACTTCACATTCTTTGTAAGGCAGTTGCTGACACTTGCACTGCCCGTAGCCATTCATAATCACTAGCGCACCTTCCTCGTGCGTCGGCTCGTACTCGTTATAGGGCACCTGCGTAGCCAGGTCCGCCATCGGCTGCCTCTGCTGGGTCCTCATCTGTCGGCGGTTCTGAATGGCCGAGCAGTGGCGGATCCGGCGTAGCGTAGGAGGGCAGCACTTCCGAGAGATGTACACTACAAAAATGATGAGAACGAAGCAAAACAAAAGGGCCATAGTACCTATAATGACACTCTGCGTCAACTGGGTGTTGTCCATCATCCCGTAGTCCTCGGTCATGTCTTCCGCGTCGGTGGTGGTGCTAGCCGTGGTGGTTTGCGGAGTTTGAGGGGTGGCGGTGGTAGTCGTGACGACGGTAAAGCTCCCGAAATCGTCTGGGTAGAAGTCCTGTGTCGGCGTCTGCATATTTCCAAAAAACGAGCTCGTGAACTGTTGGGGTAACGTGGCTTCAATCGTGGTGCTGCTCAGTACGACGGGTGCCGAGATGTTCTGACAGAGCTGGAATCCGTGAACCGCGTCTAGTATTTCCTCGCCCTGCGTGAACTCGGGACTGTGGCAGAGGATCGAATGCTCCCATCGGCCCTTAAACTTACTAAGCCAACCGGCCAAGTTGCAAATCTTTTTTGTACATTCCCAAAGGTTGCTCGACAACCCGATGATGTTCAGAGACTTCCACATATCCGTGGTTTGAATATCTAGACTGGTCAACTTGTTGTTATCCAGCAGTAAAACCTGAAGGTTCGGTAAAGTTTCAAACACCTCAGGGGTTAGCGTGCGAATCTCATTCCCGGTTAAATCCAGTTTTTCCAGAGTGGTCCACTCCCACTCCATGGTACAGGTCAAATTGTTAATCTTGTTCCACTGCAAATAGAGGAACTGAAGAGCGACGAGACGTGGAAAGTGGGCCAGGTTGATCTTGGTCAAATGGTTGTGTTCCAAATGGAGTTCCCGAAGCTTTATCAACCCGGCGAACCCGTTCCGAGCCAAGCTCCGAAGCCGGTTGTTGTTTAAACCGAGGTACTCCAGACTCCGACAGTCCCAGAAAGCTCTGACAGGCGTGGTCCTCAGGAAGTTCGACCTCAGGTGAAGGATCTGGAGCTTGCGAAGCCCGTGAAAGAGCTCGGGCTCCAGCGCGGTCATCTGGTTGAAGGATAGATCCAGGATTTGCAGGTTAATGAGGTGGATAAAGGTTGTGTTGGGCAGCTTGGTGATGCGGTTCGAGCTCAAGTTTAAGTCCTTGAGCTTGTAGAGCCCCTGGAAGGCATCCTCATGCACGGTGAGTATTTGGTTATGGTCCAAGTGAAGCCACGTTAGCTGGGTGAAGCCGAAGAACTGGTCCGGTCTCAGCTCGTCGATGCTGTTGTGCCGGAGCGAGAGTCCCAGGGCTCCTCTGTCGACGCCGTCTGGGGGCGCCAAGAGTCCCTGCGTGTCGCAGTAAAACTGCAGGTCCTCGCAGCGGCATTTCTGAGGGCAGGCTGTGCACGATGTGAGAGGCAGGCACAGGAGCATGCTGATCACACAAAGTGCCGCTGGTGCTCGTCCCACTAATGGCCACCTTGAATGGAAACCTGCGTGGGTTTAAAGACAAGAAAATAAACCCGAGGAGGCAAATCTGATATCTGAAATCATCCCCCCCCCCCTCCCCTCCTCTCCTTCTCTTACAATCTTTGCTCACTGTGCTGAGCAGCAACCCAATCTTTTTGTAGGGTGGTGTGTGTGGGGGGTTAAATGATGCAGGGTTTTATAGTGTAGAGTATCATTTAATTGTGTACATATAATAACTGATTATAATTTTTAATGAATTAGGAATATGAATTGTAAGAAACTATCCGTTCCCCTGCATTTACGCCAATTATGATCCATATTACTCAGTTTTCTCTTTCATTCATCTTCTTTTTTTTTTACGCTTATTTCATGTTTTTTAATTATTTTATTTTTTTTATAATCAGATTCCCCCTCACCCCCCGTCCCCCCGCTCTACCCTGCACTACGGCAAACAATCGCCATCATTTTTTTTTCTGCCACTTTGTATGATCGGAATGAAAAGAAAGGCAAAAGAAAAGACGACATTTTAAATACATGGATGTTTCTGGATAGCATGCGAACCCCATCCTCTCCCCCCCCCCCCCCCCCTCTTTTTTTTTTTTTGCTCTTTCGTTCCCCCACACCACCCCCTGCCGTTTTTTTTTTTTTTTTTTTTTTTTTTTTCCCCTTCTATTCTGTTTCCTATTCAGGTCCACGCACCGTGAATAAAAAGCGCTAACTTACCCATTCTTTTGTGAACATCGACGGTGGCATTCAACTGTCTTTCTCTGAAGATCCCCGGAACAGCCAGACGGAGGGGAAATCCAGAGGGAAGAAAGCCTTTTGAGCCGAGGTCTCGTCAACTAAAGCGACGCCAAGCCGCCTCATCCGAAACAAATTCACAAGATCCATGTTGCGCCACGATTCCGTCCCTCCATTTATTCATTCATTTGGTCCTTAATTCCCTTGTTTTTTTTTTATTTATTTTTTTAACTCTTCCTCTCCTCTCTTCCCTCCTTCTCGATCTACTTCCCAAATTAGGACCGGTCCCTCATTCTTGTTGCTTCCAGGAATCCGTAATATTTTAAATTTTTTTTCCCCCCCGAATTGATTTGTATCCAAAGCGACCCTCGAGAACAGTGCGTGCCCCCCCTTTTCCCCCCTTCCTTTTCCGTTCCACCGCAATGTCAGCTCAGTTGCTTAATTGAAGCGCGAGTACTCCTCTCTCCCTCTCGTTTCTTCATCGCTGAGGGTCCTTTTAGTGGTAACTTGTTGATGAGAGGCAGAGGCAGCTCCTCGAGTCTGGGCTGCGTTGTGTACGGAGAGAGATGCAGGGCGAGCGGAGATCAGCGCAGCAGAGCCTGTATGCTACGCTTTTGTTGCAGCCTCTCGCTGCTACAGAGTGGTGGCAGACTGGCATCGATCATCACTGCTGTTTCTCTCTCTCTCTCTCTCGCGCACTCTCTCTCGCTCTCTCTCACCCGCTCTCTTTTTCTCTCTCTCTCTCTCTTGCTCGGCTCGTTTCCGTCTTCCTCTCTCGCTCTTCCATTCTCTTTCCCCTCACACATGCATGTAGTGATTGTGTATTTGATTCATCTTTTCTTTTCCTTTGCAACACCCCCCCTCCTCCCTCCCCCCATCCCTCTCCACGTTTTTTTGGTTTGCCAAAAAAATCCATCATTTCGTATCATATAGAGGGAAAATTCACAGCCCCCCCCTGACTATAAATCCCCAAATGCATCTTTTCCCCCCATCTGTATCCGTGTGTGTGGTCATACTGGTCTTTAAAAAATAGATTTCCTTTTATTCCCTTTTACCCTTCTGAGATGCACCTTTTTTTTTTTATTATGAAATAAAATTTTAAAGAATTAATGTCCCCTGATTAGCTGGTGCTATTCTTATGATGTATACTGGCAATTAGCCGGCCTTTTCGTTCAGCTCGTTCCGTTTCGATAGTCATCCCGTGCTGCACGTGTTACCACGGTGATGGAAGAGGGTCGTAGCACCCGGACGTAAATAAATCGTTTTGACTAATCCGGAGAGCCGCGTGAGTCTCCCCCAGTTTTCTGCTTTATTTATACAAGTTCACTGAGGTGAAACATTCAGGTCAGTGTTTAGACTTTGGAAGAATGCAGTCCTTTTAGCCCCAACCCAGTTTATAATGTGTAAAGCCTGCTCATCATTTTTATTATTTTTTATTATTGCTTTCTTTCTTTTCTTTTTTTTTTTTTTTTTTGCCCGGGCAGGAAAATTTTTTTTTTTTTTTTTTTTTTTTTTTTTTTTTTTGCCCGTGCACGAAAAAGCACTCGACGATCCACAAACCCGTGCGCTCCAGCGTGACGGATCAGCCAGCTGGAGCCTCTCCTGTATTCTTGTTCCGTTTGGTCGCCGCACTAAAAGAGACAGATTCTGAAAGCGCAGCTGCACTTTCACCAGGGACCTCGTGCTAATAAGCCTCGCACCACATCTAGCATGGGTTTGATTTATTCCTTTTTTTATTCGGACTCCACATTAAACAATCCGGCGTTCCAGGGCGTCTCGAAACGTTCTTCCTGCAGACGCCTTCTCCTCGCATCGCGCCGTAGGATGTAGGGAAAGGCACAGGTGCTTGATTTACCTGATATAATTGGTGTTTGGTTTAACAGGAAAGTCACGTCTGGCATCGTTTTGGTGCACTGTCAGGGTTTGGAAAGCTACAGGTGTGCATCCAGGGGCTTGTGGGTGGGAGGAGTCATAACAATGACCATACACAAAGTCCGAAAAAAAATCATGTTGAGTTTTTCACTTATGGCAGATGTGGCGTGAAGTGTGTATTTCCAAAAGTATTGGGTCACCTGGTCATAAGTACAGTATGTACTTATAATTCCCTCCACTCTTCTGGGAAGATGTTCCAATAGATTTTGGAGTGTGCTTATGGATTTTTGTGTTCATCAGCCACAATGGTATTACAAAAGGCAGGTACTGATGTGGGTGAGGAGACCTGGGGTGCAGTCAGCGTTCACATTCATCCCAAAGGTGTTCAGTAGGGAAGAGATCAGAGCTCTATAGCAGGCCACTTCAGATCTTCCTCTCCAAAGCATGTACACCAGATCTTCAAGGAGCTCACTTTGTGCACAAGGGCATCACCATGCTGGAACATTTTTGGGTTTCCAAAATCGTATTATTGCACATCTACAATTGAGTGCCTCCAGATTTGTAACAGTTTAAAACCACAAGGGCAGGTGACCCAATACTTTGTGTGTGTGTGTGTGTGTGTGTGTGTGTGTGTGAGAAACATTCTATAGAATAGAATAACTGAAAAGGATAATGTTAGGAATGTAAATGTATGGAGGGTCTACAGGCTAAAATATTGAGCTGATCTTCACATTTTAATTGCATAGAAACACTAGCGAGTTATCGCTGTAGGAGGAATCTATTAGAAAGGAACGATTCCTTAAACACCGTATTCATCAGTCAAGTCGTTCTTTCTTCTCGCTTTAAATTGAGAGACGTGTGTCCGCTGTGGACAGCCTGGGTTTGATCATGCTTAACTGTGTGAAAACATCAGCTAAGTAAGTGTGAGGGATCTAGTGCCTGCACAATTAAGGCAGCCGACTCGCTGGAGAATCGATATGGAAGCGACTGGGCACGATTTGGCCTGTGGGGGGCGCTTGTGTGATCGGTTATCGCATCTAGTACTCGCGTTTCCTTGCCAAAGTTAGGACTTCCGTCTCGGGTGACCTGCTACGCTCCAAACTTTGAGTTGTTGTGGATATAAGGAGCATTGGCATGTTTTCTTCATCCAGTTTTATATCCATGTCCTGTTCCTCATCATCAAAATACCTTCAGTTTAAGAACTCTGAGCTCGTCTCTTTGAGCCCATCTGCCGTGACCAGCACTGTTCCTGCTGTCTCTCATCATCATCATGTCCCTTTAATAAGCTCTTTAGAGGACAGCACACCTCTCATAATCAACTCAGCCGGTTAGAGAGGAGATTGGCAGGCGTGTACTTCACAGCGCTTTTGGGAATCGGAGAGAAATTTGGAAAATAAACAACTTTTTTCCTCTCAAAGGACTGGCTGCAGAATACATGCGTAAATACAAGCCAAAAAAATTTGCAAAAGCATTTCTCAAGACGGAGCAGGAACCGGACAAAGATCACTTCCCATACGATTATCCTCAAAACCGTGATCAGCATGAGTTTAGAAGGAATTAGAACCTCAATGACCTGGTTTTCATGCTGTGAAGTGAGAAAACAAGGCTGTATTTTATTACCTCCATGTGTTAATGCTACTGTTAATATCCAACATGACGACATGATAAATTCTGGGTCGAGGAGGTTTTTAAGGGCTACAAGCAAAAAAAGATTTTTGACCAGTTAAAATGTTTGCCTAAATAAATGTCAACAAATGAAAATGCTTAATCTTACAATTTAATAACGGAGCTCCAAAGTCGGTTAGAATGCCGGGTTTCTGTGGCATATATATTTATAATATACTTATCAAAGCGTGTTGTTGTTGTTGTTATTATTAAGGCTACTCCTCGGGAGTCTTGAACAGTACAGTAAGTCATGATCTTTTTATCCTGATGATCTCGTTCTTCTCTTTCAGGCCGGACGCAAGGAGAGAAGTGACGCCCTGAACACCGCCATCGACCGGATGACCAAGAAGACCAGAGATCTGCGCAGACAGGTTTGGTCAAACACCTTCATTCCAGCCAGACACTTATTACTTCAGTGCTGATGGATTCTCGATTTTGATCACATGACCTTGTAATTTGCTTGTCATTAGCTGAGGAAAGCCGTGATGGACCACGTGTCCGACTCGTTCCTGGAGACCAACGTCCCCCTGCTGGTTCTCATCGAAGCTGCCAAAAATGGTAACGAGAAGGAGGTGAAGGACTACGCCCAGGTTTTCCGCGAGCACGCCAACAAGCTGATCGAGGTAGGAACGATCTCCCGTCACTCAGCCGCGCTTCATCTTCCTGCTTCATCTTCCTGCTCCGTGGAGGAAACAAAAAGAGCTCCTAACACCTGTTCATCCTCTAGTTATGGAGCAGTTTTTTTTTATTTCGTCGTATTCTTTTTCTTTTCTTTTTTTTTTTATATTAATGGGAATGAAAAGGTCTGTAAGGATCTGTCTTTCTCAAAAACGTGCCGTTAGAGAATCATTTCTTCTGAGCGCAGAACAGAAGAGAATTGAGCTCGGATTATAAAACGTGTCCTAATTGCAGTCTGCTGTAATTATTACCTTAATTAAACGATTAACGTGAAAAATTTCCTTTATGAGATTCGGAAAGCCATTCCGTTTTTATTGCTGGGTTTATACGTTGTTGTTTTTTTTATTTTTTGCTCCTCGTGTTAATCTGCCTGCGCAGTGTCTCTGAGATAATGAAAGTCCTTTAGGTTTACCCACATTCCACGTCTCCGTTTGTCTCTGAAGAGAAAGTGATTAGAGGTGCATTAGTTTGAAGGGAACTTCTTTTTGGAAATTCTGTTCTATACATCTTTCAGGTTGTGTTTATGGAATAAAGAAATGCAGTGAATAGGACGGTTATTGTTTTAGGGTATTGCGGTTATTAATAATGGTCGACCTGGGGCTTCACTGTATTGCTTTGCAATGCTGCATCTGGTCACCACTGATCCTGTTATAGAGACAGAGGTTTTGTTTTATAGCCCGGACGTGTCTCCACTCTCGAAACCCACCTCTGATTAGGTGATTGAATTGTATCTGATCTCGAGCACACACCAGCGACTCTTGACCCGGAGGTCATTCAGACGAAAACATCCCTCTAATGCAGATAATCGCCACGTAATTAATGCCGAGATCAACTCAAATTAATCACCGTGACATCTCTGCTCCACAGCGAGCGCTCTCGTCCTAACGACCCGTCCTACTTTCCCCATCATGCCACTCGATCCGCACGTGAACCGCGAACTTCACGCCCGTGCCGTGTCGCGTTTTTCTACGCTAGAAAAGCAGCCGCTTTGGCAGCACTGGAGCGAATCCGGCAGGCCTGCAGTCCACCCGCAGCACAAATCAGCGCATTTGTATGGACGGTCACGACCACGAATCCAATTTTTAAGCCCCAGCCGGAGAAGCAAAATCTCCCCCGTAGCCAAGGTTAAGTGGTGTCTCGAGGGAATTGTTCAACGTCTCAACACTAGGACATCGAGTTTCTTATTACGCGACCGCAAACAAGAAACCCGAGGCCGATGTGAGCGGGACGGATCAGTCCTTCCATCTGTGTGAGGACTCCTTCAGGTTACTTTTATTTTTATTAGAAGAGATTTAGTTTGAGTTCCAGGACACAGCAATACAACACTATGACGTGAAGTACGAAACAATGCCTTTAGTCACGGCACGTGTTTTTTTCCCCCCATTTTGAATCGGAACTGTTGAGGGATTTACACTTCCTGTTATGGTGTCTGCTACGTGTGGTGTCTCAGTTGCAATGTTTGTTGTGGTGTCTGTTTTGTGGTTGTTGGCAATATTGATATTTTTTCTCGTTTTTGTGTTTGTAATTGTTGCTGATTATTTTTTCTTCTTGCAGGATGTTGAGGCTTTCAGTTTATTGTTGCAATTATTATAATTTTTTTTTGAGGTTGTTGCATGTTGCAGTTTATCATAATGTTCTTGCACATTGTTCCTGTCGCAGGATGTGTCTTGCGATTTGTGTCTTTTTTTTTTTTTTTTTTTTTTTTTTTTTTTTTTTTTTTTTTTTGTGATTTTTAAATTGCGGTTTAGGGCAGTTTCTGCTGTTGCATAAAACTTTGTTTTTTGTGGTTGGTAGCTGCAGACTGTTTTGTAGCATTTGTCACTAATCATTTATTTATTTTTTTGCAGTTCCCGCTGTTGCATTTGTTTGTTGTTTCTGCAGTGGCGCAATTTTGTTGTGGTTGAATTTTTTTCTTTTAAATATTGTTGCAGTGGTTTTCTTGCATTTGCTGTGCAGTGTTGCGTTAAATGTCGCAGTTGTAGGTTCTGCCACTGTGTAACGTCGTCACGTTTGTTTGGATTTCCTCTTGTGGTTGTTGCGGCAGCTGTGCAATGTTTCGATTGATTCTGATTGTTGTTTTACAGCTGTGTGCAGTGTTGGGAGTTGATTTCGATTGTTTCTGTAGTGAGTTTTCTTGTTGCGTTTGTGCAGCATTGTTGCTGCTGCTTGCTTTGGTTGCTGCAGCTGTGTTTGGTTGTTGCTGCTGTTGGGGCTGATTCTGATTGTTGCCGTTGTTCCTGCTCATGTTTTGTTTGGGAGGTGGCTGATTTGTTGTTGCTGTTTATTGTTCTTGCGTTCGTTGCCGAGTTTCTGCGTCTCGCAAGAGATCTCTGGAGACTGAAAATCTCCTCTCGTTCGGTAGCCCGAGTGGGCGGAGCCTGTGAGATTAAGATGCGTATGGTCCCGTTCCTAACAGGAGCCCGAGCACTAGTGATTCAGCTTTTTAGGGAAAGTGATGGGAAAATGCAGGGGGGCCGGCGCAGAGGCCACACACTCACCAGGAGCTCAAGAGTTCTCACAAATCCAACTTGAGATGTGCTGACTGCAGCCTTGTTCACCTACAGCAAGCAGCTACAGGATTAAAACACCTCTCTCTCTCTCTCTCTCTTTCTCTTTCTCTGTGTATATTCATGTTTTCTCACACACTTATAGATCCGAATGATGTTATTTATTTATTTATTTATTAGTTTATTTTTTGTGTTTGCTCTGCACACTGTTTGTATTTATTCTTCTTCCTGATGGAGAGACTGACAGCTGTGCAGACTTGGAGGAAAAACAAATCTATATATGTATATATGTGTATATTATTTTGAAGCTGCAGTGTTAAACCTGTGGGAACAGGAAATGTATTCAGATTCTCACCATGTGCTCTTTCCTTTCTTTTCATGTTCATTTTATTTGTACCTTTTTTTTTTTTTTTTCTTGCAGCAGGGGATGAAAAGTAAATTCCACAACACTCGGAGCTCTGCGTCGGTTTTTGCCAGCCGACTCTTTCCGTATCGTCCGTACGGTTTTAATGCTCCTATTTATTTGGGAGATTTAATTCGATGTAAAAAAAAGAAAGGCGGAGTAATTATGTTAAATACGCACCACAGGCGTGCCCTTTTACGCCTGGATTCGCTCACCGCTGTCTCGAGCGCTGCGTTCATACCCGCGACTGTAACCAGGACGGGGCTCCTGCCGAGCCGAACGGCCCCCGTGTTTAGTCTCGTTCCTCGCGCCGGGGCGTTTCACAAGGGCAGTTGAAAGTGACTCCTTTTGCTCGGTCGTATTGTTTGGGGAGACTGCGCTCAGGAATGCAGCCGCGAATGATCTTTACGCAAGACGCGGCGGTCGGAGGAGGAGGAGAAAAAAAAGAAATGGAACAGTGCTCTAGTGTTGATTTGCTCTTATTGTGCTTTCCGAATGATTCCTTCGAGCAGCTTCCCTGCAGAAACCAGCTTTCAGTCGCAAAGCCAAGTTTTTTTTTCTTTCTTTCTTCCTTTTTTTTTTTTTTTTTTAAAACCTCAGCACACCGGAGACCTTTCTATCTCTCACCACTGTGCAGGAGATTGCTTCTGAATTATGAGATTTTTTTGTAGGGGTTGGTATTGGGCAAGGAAGATGACTACTACTCTCTACGGGTGTGCATGGATACACAAACCCTGCGTATATACATGCATGTATAGACCTTGCATTTATTAGCAAGGAAAAAAACAAAAAACCTCCAAGTGCTCAGCTCAGCTGCCTTTAAAAATATAATGGATCTTAGGGATATGACACATGAACAGAAGGTACGATCTAACAAGCTCCACTCTTCTGGGAAGATGTTCCACTAGATTTGAGATGAATTCAGACACAAGGGTGTTGATAAAGTCTGGTTCTGATGGAGAGGTGAGAAGGTTTGGGGTTTAATATGGTTGGAGCGCTATAGCAGGAGATCTTTTACCCCAACATTCTCTTGGTTTGTCATGCTGGATGACTGGTGTGTCTGGGACTGGTGGGTTTCTGCAATAAAAGAATCCTGCTGAAAATGCACTACTCGGACCAAAGTATTGAAGACGACACAATTGTGTTTGGGCGTCCAAATTTTTCCTTCACTTGAACTTGGAGTTATGAAGATCTGCTTTGCATGGGGTCGAAGTGGAGGACCTCCTGCTATAGAGCTCCAACACCCTTGTGTCCGAACGAATATCCAACAAAAGCTCCACAAAATCTAGCAAAACATCTCGCAATTGTTTATCCATGAGACGTATTTGTGATTAAATTATTTTTTTTAAACAACAAAAATACAATTGCAGCCTTCTTCGCTCATATTTGCAGAGGGTGCCATTAATATTAGAGGTCACTGTAAAGGAGGACGTCTGGAGCGAAACGGGTGGTGTTGAACCTACTGTATAAACAAGACGTCTCGCAGTCAGTCGTCACTTTTCCGGAGCGATCGTTCACCTCAGACGTATTTTACGTACCGATCATAAGCGGTTTAATGGTTTTTTTTTTTTTCCTTCTCCCCTCCATTAATCACGCTCACGTACGTAGCATTTCCACACGAGTGTACAATGAACACAAAGACCGAAGAGGTGGCGTTTTTTTTGCACCGGCTGATTCGAGTACCATTTTCTCGAAGTGCTTTTGAAGGCGTACTGTAGCTGCTGTGCAGGGAAGCACTTCCATTAACAACCCAAGTACCCTTTAGGGCTTCTAATAGGACTGCATTAACGTCAGTATCGAGCTCATGGGTTTTGCTACTCGTCCGTTCACGTATCGATAACGAGGCTGTGAAAAGCGCAGTGTGCGGGTTCCTGCTATATTAGACTCGTTCTTCCAGTGCCAGTCGATCATCGTCAAGATCACAAGCTCGGATACTTCACTTACCTTTCCATCGACTCAATTAGTGTTTGGATAAAGCAGTGCTCCTGCAACACGCACGGTAACGGAAACCAAATCAAATCGCTACGTTTACCGTCATGACTGTATACAATATAATACAGTCTGCTGCAGCGGTTCAGCACCACAATCACCATGGACAGTTCCGCATTCAATCGTCCATTAATGAACAGTTCACCGAACAGTACGCCTCACCAATAAGCATGGGTTCCTTTCGAGTTCCTCTCGAGGTTCCTCCCTCATAACGTCTCGGGGGCTTGTAACCCGCCACTGTCGCAACTGAGTCGCTCATCATGGATACAATTATAAGGCACCATTTAATTTTTTTCTTTGCTTATTTCTTCATGTAAAGCTGTTTAAAAAACATAATTAAAATAAATTTAAGTAAAATAAATTAATAATAATTTAAAATTGTCATAAATATTATTAATTATAAGGCAATTGTTTATTATTATTATATATTTAGTTGCTTTTTTTTCTTCTAAGATTATTATTAATAGTAACGAAGGATGAAGTCATGGAAGGACTTGTGCGTGTTCCAATCATATTGTTCGGAAGCTCTGGTTTAAATATAACACTGCCCCTCCCTCAGATCTGAGGCTGAGACTTGTATTTCTCATTAAGGGCCTCGCTCAGGGGGCCCAATGGCAGCTGGGTGTGTCTGTGATTTGAACTCTTGACCTTCGGATCCAAAATCCAATGAATAAACCACCGAGCTACAACTTTCCACAGCGTCATTTTAAACCGCGTTTTCCTGCGCTAACATCAGTCACAGGGTTATTTAATCTGCAGATCCTCCAGCCGAATCCCAGACACAAGATTCCTCCAGTCATATATCCTGTGTAAAAGTGAGCACGGACGGAGGAAGGACGGACTCGCTTTTATCATCTCGGCTGCAGTGTGACGGGCCACGAGTCCCCCTACACACACTGAGCTAACTATACACTCGCTCCACTTCTCTCCAGAGTTTTCATCACCTCAGTCGCCGCTTACTTTTCAGCAGCTCCGAGCAATTCTGCTGATCCACCGTGTTTCTATCAGTACTGTTATAGAACGGCCCGAGTCCAATCATTCCTTTTTTTTTTTTATACGTTTATATTACAAGCCCAGAACTCGGTTTTTCTCTTTTAATGCATATAAACATGAAATACCACAAAATATGTGCCCCACGATTCACAGAGCTCATTATCAGCTAAATGTGCAGCTTTCATGGGGACCGTCTGCACCTCCACTCTGTTTGCTTTTGATGTTCTCCTGTCAGATTTCGTTTCTTCTCCACGATACAATAATGTAGAATCGCCGCCTCAGCGCTGTCTGGCGTTTCAGAGGCGGCTCGGTCACGCCGCTGTGGTCCAGAGACGCAGGACCTGTAAGTGTGAGAACATTTAGAACCACAGCAGCAGACTCTGGGAAAGTGCTGGTTAATGCCCAGGAATTTTTTTGCGGGGTAAATTTGTTTCTGGATTGTTTCCAAATTGGTGGTCTTGGGTTTTCTGGATTGGCTGCCTCATTTTCTTATTGGTGGTCGTGTTTTTTTCTGATTGGCTGCCTCATTTTCTTATTGGTGGTCGTGTTTTTTTCTGATTGGCTGCCTCATTTTCTTATTGGTGGTCTTGTTTTTTTCTGATTGGCTGCCTCATTTTCTTATTGGTGGTCTTGTTTTTTTCTGATTGGCTGCCTCATTTCTTATTGGCTGCCTCATTTAAAATTGGTGGTCTTGTTTTACAAATTGGATGTCGCTTTACCGAATTTGCTACCTTGTTTCCTGATTTGGTTTTATGCTAATTGGTTGCATTGTTACCTGATTTGCTGCCTCGTTTCCAAATTAGCCGTCGTCTCTTTGTATTTCTGCGTTCACAGTAGAAAAATAAAGAAATTCTGGCTTTGCCGTCCCTGTTTTTGTTGTTCAGTTTTTTTGCTGACGCGTTTCTGCTTTGCTTTTAGGGTGACGGAAGCTGTGTATAATTCCTGTTGGTCAAAAAGTAAGAAGAGTCAGCGCTGTGCACAGCTGGGGCTTATTCACATCCCACACACCAAGGCATTCCGTTCCTCTTATTCCAGTGGCGTACGTCTCGTCTCGTCTCGTCTCGCCTCGTGACGGACCTGACTCTGAGTGCTCGATTGTTATTTTCCATCAATAGCTTTTCTACTCGCCCAGTCTGTTAAAAGAAACCGTGTTATTGATGGCTGTACTTTATACGTTTATTCCCGCTCCGCTGGCATATTCCAGGTCGTTCAATAGGCTTTTTAAATCCCTTCGAGTTTAAACTATGTTATAAAACCTTGTTCTTTTAAACACTATAAAGTCCATTAATAGACGTGAGTCCCGAGCCTGAAGATTGATCATTTTCCAGGATTTTATTGGTTACTCATGTTTATTTACCAGTCGTTTTTGTCCCGCTTCCCCACGAGCCCGGTCATTTCACAGTCGTTGTTTGCGAGAGTGCTTTTTGTCAGCTTTATTTATGCTGAAGGGATTTAATGAACGAGTCTCGTTCTCCAGGCTGCTCAACTCTCGACTTTTTATTTGATTTTATTTTTTTCTTCTTTCAGTAAAAGAGCTTCTTTGAGATATTGAAGATGACAAATACGTACATGTGCAAACTCAAAGAAACATAAACATCAGGGGGGATTCTGCTCTTGACTTGGCGAATACGAGAGATTGTGGTGGGGTTTATTTTTTATATTATTTGTATACATTTTTTTGTATATAGAGAATTTACTCTCCAGCTGTAAACGCTTTCCTTCTGCTGGCTTTTTTTGGACAGTGACCGTAGCAGCTGTGTGGCAGAGCGCTGATTAGATCACTGCAAATCTTTCCTTCTCAAAAACCATTCAGCCCCGGTGAATTATAGGAAATCCGACACTCTCGAAAACCCAGGAAGCTTTTTTTTT
>MU585527.1:633855-655397 GCA_024362625.1 Silurus asotus
TTTTTTTTTTTTCTCTCTTCCCAGTCTTAACTCCTGTGCACACTTGGTTCGCTTTGGATCCTAACACTTTCTTTGTTTGTAGGTCGCTAACTTGGCCTGCTCCATCTCCAACAACGAGGAGGGCGTGAAGCTGGTGCGTATGGCCGCGATGCAGCTGGAGACCCTGTGTCCTCAGGTATCTCTTCACCCTCCCACTCTCTCACAGTCATCTCTCCACCATCTCCACTTTAATTACCACCATTCATCGTTCTCGCCTCGACCGTGACAAAACTCGGGGTCTTTCGCTGTTAATTGTCAGAGCGTACCGTAACGCTGCAATGAATTATAGTTTAATGTTAGAGGGCAAAAAAGACACCCGGAGAATAAATGTGTGTACTAATTAAGCTATGCAAATCATTCTAGCTTCCGGAGCGTTTGTTTTGGTTCTCGCGACCCTATAATGGCTCTTAATTGGTCATTTCAGGTGATTAATGCGGCCCTGGCGCTGGCTGCCAAACCCAACAGCAAGGTGGCCCAAGATAACATGGACCTGTTCAAGGAGCAGTGGGAGAAGCAGGTGCGCGTTCTCACGGACGCCGTCGACGACATCACCTCCATCGACGACTTCCTGTCCGTGTCCGGTAAGCCCTCTGGAGCCGTTCATCTTCCTGCTCCGAGTGTAAACGCTCGCAACTTTGTGTGTGTATGGGGGGGGTTTTGATTGTTGCATCGCACGCTGAATAACATGGTCTTTAGCACCTCGAGAATATTTAAGGATCGGCGCAGACGTGGACTGATGGATCAGCCGGTGTAGTTTATAACATCGCCCACTTGACACGCTCCCCTACGTAGAACCACGCGACCTTTTCCTTCCTCCTGTTAGAAGAAATGGGCTTCGTGACAAAGGAGCACAATAGAGACCAATAGAGCCGTTCAGTTCTCCATCAACCGACCTCCACGAAAGAGTGCTTTTAAGAGCAATTAAGTAGATGGAGTCGGCTTGTAATCTTTCTTCACTAGGCTCTGAATAATGATTGCGTTTGTGTTTAGTCAGCTCCTTAAAGCTCTACTGAATGCGTTTCCCACATACGGAGCGCTCGATTAGCTTCTTTCAGGAGCAGACAAAAGCAGCCGGGGCAGAAGCAGCTTCTTCTCAGACCAGACCATAAAGCTGTGAACTTGAGATGATCTTAGAGGTGGAATTGAGGATTAAGCTCCAATACATCAGATGTTCTTGTGATCTTGGAGTGTGTGTGTACTAGTAGACCCAAGCCTCCACTATCTCCAAGCGTAGAAGATCTTCTGCTAAGAGCTCCAACTCCTTTGAGCTGAATGTGGCTTTAAATGTTATAAATCTCTCTAAATTTCTTTTTGTCTTGTTTTCAGAGAACCACATCCTGGAGGACGTGAACAAGTGTGTGATCGCCCTGCAGGAGAGGGACGTGGACGGGCTGGACCGCACGGCAGGCGCCATCCGAGGACGAGCCGCCCGCGTCGTGCACGTCGTCACCTCCGAGATGGACAATTACGAGCCCGGGATTTACACCGAGAAAGTCCTGGAGGCCACCAAGCTCCTGACTGATACAGGTACTGAGGTTCAGCTGGTGTGCAGTCATCTCATCTCGAGCTGCGCTTGATCTCGGCACAAAAGAGAGAAAAATCCACTTCCGGCTCATAAATATTGATTTAAAACACTGCATTTCAGACTGTAATATAAACCAAACACTGGCGTCGCTCCGAAGACCAGGATTGTTTTTCTACAAGAGTAATTCATGAAGTGGGGTTACTATTAGTCTATACCAGGGGTCCCCAAACTCTCGTCTTTAATGTGGGGGGACTTTTTTTTCTTATGATTTTAAATATTTATTTAAATTGTAATTCCTAATGCTAGATTTAGTTTTTGTTCTGCAGTGTACAGACAGATGAGCATCACTTTTCAGCATTTTAGAACTTTTATTATAAAAATACAAAAAAGTTTTGAATCATAAAAATGTGCTAAAGGAAATAAGAATCTATTAATAAAAACATAATGATGTATAAATAAATTAATAAAAAATTGCGTGCAGCGAGTAAAAGCAAACGGCACGTGGCATCAGGAATCCGCCTCTAGAGGCCGCTCTCGTAATGGCAGCAGACCGTCAACCCGGAAAAACTACTGGTGCGGATTTTTTTTGCTGAAAACCGACAGTTCCGGCGTTCAGCTATCGCCGACTCGAGCGCTATTAATAACTTAGACATTTTTAATTCGCAAAGCCAACCTTTTATCATTTACTGACCAATCAGACTCGAGGATTCGACAACGCTGTTATATGGCGCATGAGAAATTCCATGTAAAAATGCTCTAACTTGAGCTCCAGTTTGTTTGTGAAATACCATGTTATTTATTGCACATATAAAAGTACGTTTACATCTGAATCCGAAAAGGAGAATGCAGTAAAAAAGCCACTTTTTGTTTTTTAAATGAGACCCGAGCATTCAAGTGCTAATGCAGCTCCTGAATGCGATAATAGCCTCCGATTCTGCACCTGGATTGTTATTGTAATCAGGGGGTTTCTATTTGCACACAGTTTAAACATTAAGATAATCTCGTAATGTTTTGACCTTTTATTTTGTTTTGTGGTGGGAAGGTATGAACGAACAAACGTCTGGTGCAAGTTATCATGTAAAGTGGGTTTATATATAAATAAATCAAATTAATGCAATATTTTTTAATATTGATTGAATTGACAAATTATCTTCATTTCTTCAGTCCTTCATTTTTTTTCCCTTTCCGATATACGGAATTGATTTTCTCCTTTTGAGGGAAATTCTTGAAACTGGACATAAAACGCTAAAGAATCCATAGCGCTAGCGTTAGCCTCTAGCCACTCCCTGGTTGGATCAGAATGCTAGAGCTATGGATTTTTTTAGCATTTTGTGCGAGAAGCCACAGCGTTCATTCATCCCAAAGGTCTTCAGTAGTGTTGGAGCTAGTCCATGACTCTTAGCAGGAGATGGAGTCATGGAGCAGACTTTGTGTACACAATGCTGGAACAGGTTCGGGTCTCCCAATTCAAGAGAAGCGAAACTTTAATGCTAATGCATCCAAAGACCTCCTATACAACTGTGCACCTACAACCTCTGGAGGAACAAACACATATGGCTGGAAAAGTCAGGTGTCCATTATGGACTTTTAACCTAAAGACTTAAGAACGGTGGAGGACGAACACACAGGCCATGAGCTGTAAACGTTCTGTTCCACTGTATGGCGCAGTCTATTAACGCAAATGCCGGCGAGATGAGGAAAGAAAACGAGTTCCTGCTGAACGCGTTCATCCGTTTTACCATTAGACATCAAAACAGACTTGTTCAGCTCCTGAGCTTCATTAACTGGCCGAGAGCCATGTAGTAGAAGCCCACAGATGAAGACGTCTGAGTCATGTCTTTATTATGATCTGAACCCGTGTAAGAACATCAGATGGGGATCAGAGAAGGAGAACGACCTTCTGTTTCATATTAAATCAGTGAAGTACTGCGAGGATTTCGGCTCCCTGTAGTCAATACTGTGTGTGTGTGTGTGTGTGTGTGTGTGTGTGTGTGTGTTAGTGATCTCCGCTTTAAAAACCCCTCTTCATAGCTACAGAGGAAAAGCAGCGTATCGTCGTTTCCTTTGTCTGAACTTAACAAAACAGAAATCACCGCCGTCTCCATTTCTACACGCGGCGTTTGGTCCGGAGTCGGCCTTAAAAAAAAAAAAAACGCCTTTCTTCTGCTCTCCCCGGCTCGAAGTGGAGACTCATTAAAAGTTCATTAAACCCCAAGCGTCTGGCGGCGACCCATTCACACGGCCTGAATAAAACTCGCATTCATTAAGACCAACCCCGGACCTGCTTTCCTTCTCTCACTTCTCTAATGGGTTCTTAATCAGGTCGTGATTGTTCCTGTTGTATCGAGTCGCTCGAATTCAGCTTGATCACAAGCTCCTGGGGGCGCCATGAGTTACGCTTAACTTCCTGTTGGCGATTTTATTTCCTCCGTTGCACACCCTATGACTCAGCAGTCAAAATGAATTTTATATATATATATATAATAATATATTTAAGTCTCTCTCTCTCTCGCTCTCTTTCTCTCTCTTTCTCTCTCTCTCTCACTTTTGGCCTCATTATTTATTTAATAAGACTTTTTTTTATTTTGGTTATTTTTGTTTTACCCCTCGACCAATCACAATCAAGAATGTGACTAACTGTTAGACTGTATTTTAGCACCCTGCTGACTTTTCTGATCACCTGTGTGTGTGTGTGTGTGTGTGTGTGTGTGTGTTTGCAGTGATGCCACGTTTCACAGAGCAGGTGGAAGCAGCAGTGGAGGCCCTGAGCGCTAATTCTCAGCCAGTGGACGAGAACGAGTTCATCGACGCGTCCCGTCTGGTGTATGACGGCGTGAGGGACATCAGGAAGGCTGTGTTGATGATCCGGGTATACACACACACTCACACACACACACATGCACACACACTCCATTTATTTATTACCATAACTTTTTATTGCTATAACTTTTGGTTTTGTTCTTTTTAAAATTCGCAGCTCAACTAATTAATACTTGTTTCATTAGGACTCAGTCTTCAGTGATTATTTATTTATTTATTTATTTCTCACGGAGTCAAATTCACTCAACTTTTTTATATATATAAAAGTTTTAGGAAATAAAAAATTCAACAAGCCATTAAGCTAAACGAGGTAAAATATTCAAACACGTCTCTGCAAGTGAATAATTAATTTTTTTAAATATTGAAAGTGTAAACAAGTGCTGAGATGAAAGAGATTCGGGAGCAACATTTTTAAGTACTTTAATGATTCAAATTAATGTGACTTCATTTTTTTTAAATCAGATGGACATCCATTGATCTTTTTTTAATTTTTTTTATTGTATATGATGTCTTTTGACTTCCACGCTTATTCCCTGTTTGCTGTTCTAATAAGCACCACTCTTCTGGGAAGATGTTTCACTAGATTTTGTGGAGATTACTTCAGCCTCAAGGGTGTGAGTAAAGTCAGGTGCTGATGTACGTGAGGGGTGAGGAGGCCTGGGGTGCAGTCAGCGTTCACATTTATACTAATAGGGTGGAGCTCAGAGCTCTATAGCTGGAGATCTTCCAATCCATGTCAAGAAGATCTTCAGGAACATGATGGGGAAGAGCCACATATGGCTGGAAAAGTCACGTGTCCTGAATCAATTAGTTTCATAGAAAAAATGAAAAGGTGCTTTATACTTTCTTTCTTCACGGATCCCCGTCCTGTTAGGAAGCCAGGGTCAGAACGCAGAGTCAGTTATGATGCAGAGGATTAAGGGCCTCACTCAAGGGCCCCAAAAGTGGCAGCTTTTAATCATTAACCCAGACCAATTACCTTTTTTTTGGGGGGGGGGCTTATTTATCCCTATTGAGCACGTATTTCTGCCACGTTGTGTAGCGTATATACGTTTGAGCATGTGAACTCCAATAATAAATAATGATCGTGTGTGAGGTGTTAATTGTGCAGGTGTTTACATTAAAGGAACAGTAGTCTGCTTCATATTACACTTCGGGCACAGCTGCTCACGTGTCCAAGCGTTCTCTTCACGTAACGATCACGCCGGGTTTCCAGACGGGTTAGAAAATTTAATTCTTCTACATACAATATGGTAACAGCTTGGGGAAGAACCACATCTGGAGGAAACAGATAGGCGTCCCAATACTTCTGTATATTTGTGTGTATGTATTTACAGGTCAGAGTTTGCCCCTGATTGAACTCTGTACTAATACAGTTAACACATCTCGCAGTCTTTCCCATACATGACTTTATTTGTTAAACGGACGGCGTGCCTCATTATCTGCTGGTTCATTCTGGGATAAATGACCCACCTGAGCAGAAGCTGGCGCTCTCATTAATAATGTGCAGCAGCCTCGCGTTTCATAAAGCACAGAATTAGAGAGAGCGAACAATTACGCCGTATTTGCATTATAATAAGTCATTGATTTCAGGAATAGGGTCTTAATTAGCACTTTGTTTTATTATCCAGAGCGAGAGTGAGCTAAGAGCCATACCGTAGCTCCGCATCTAAGCTTCGGATTTTTGCAACAAAATTCTACTAACAATTAAAGTCCAAAATGTCGTTAAAAATTTATAAATTAATTTAAATTAGTTTACATGTTTGTCAGCTTATAACCAAACAAAATGTGTATATTTGTTTGTGTAAGAAAACGTTTATATAAATCCTCTCCAATTTCTGGTTAATTCATATTCCCACTTGGAATATTTCCCCGGATGAATTTCCCATGGAAAGTTGCTGGAAATTGACCTGCAATTTTCCATCACTTTGTACCTCTACTTCTAGGAGACCTCCATGTTGGAGATTAGATTTGCTTCTATTGGACTGTTAGTGATTCTGTTGAAACATGAGCGATGCAGTGTGGTGCACTGATGCCCCTGAAGGATGTTGGTTACAAAAGAAATAGAAATATAAATTTTTGCCTTTAAATTCTTAAATTCGTTGAAAATGTCAATGTTCTGAGGTGAAATGCTCTCGCAGCACTTTAGAATGATTTTTAGTTTGTTTCTTTCATTAGTCTAAATGCAGTCGGCTTTCCGTTATCTGTGCGTCTCTGATTTAATTATAAAAGAACACGACTAGTCAGGTTTACTCCGCACTGTGACGATGCCCCTGTGCCATGTGGATAAATGTGAACACTGACTGCACCCCAGACCTCCTCACCCTCACCTACATCAGCTCCTGACTTTCACACCCTTGTGGTGGAATTCATCTCCACAAAATGGCGACTAAATGTGGAACCGGATGTTTAAGAAGCACGCACTGATCTTCTGGAGTCCACAAAACCTTTAGCCGTACAGTGTAACTAAATAAACACACAAAAATGAATAATTAGGAAATTAAGGTGTGAATGATAAATGATTATGGGAATGGACATAATAATAAATGCATAAAGAGAACCACTTGTCAGCAAATAAAATTTATGAATAGAATTAAGCCAAATATCTAAAAAGTTACAGGAATTATAAAATAAATTAAAATACGAGGAAGTAAACAATTACACCAGCAAAATAAAATGATTGAAAATAATTTGACTGTAGACTGATTATAAATATTACCATAATATAAAACACATGAACATTTATATAACCAAAAAGTGTGTGTATAAATATAATCTATCCCAGATAAAACTGAAAAAATGAAAGTGAGCTACAGTCAGGCTTTCAGTCTCGCTCTCTCTTCTCCTGTTCCACCTCCACCTCTTTGTCACCAAGGGATTTTTTCCACCGTTTCCTCATTCTTTCTGAGCAAACTCCAGCTCCGCTCGCGATCGCACGCGAATCGGGCTGAGCAGTTGACGTCGCACGCTCGCCATTCAGATCGTGAATCAGAGCGGAGAGTGGGAGGAGGAGGAGGAAAATGGAGGCTGGGCAAAAAAAAATAAAAGTGGCAGCATCACATCAAAACCAAGCCTTACTACTGCTACTGCATTTTCCACATTCTACTACCTTTTATTCATTAGAGATGGTCAGATGTGATGCATCAATAAAAAAAAGTTAGAGTTTTTCACAATGCATCGTTTTTAACATTTCTTGCATCTGTGAAAAATATTAATTCTTAAGAAAGTGACCAATGATTTGTGGCATCCCCAGACCCCAGAGGAACTGGACGACTCCGACTTCGAGACCGAGGACTTCGACTCTCGCAGCAGGACCAGTGTGCAGACGGAGGACGATCAGCTCATCGCTGGACAGAGCGCTCGGGTAAGATCCACATGAACCACATTTTGCATTTTATTTTTCTCTGAACGCCAATCACACGATCTTTCATTGTCCGACGCACGCTTTAACCCGAGGTGGACATTTCCGTACAGCAAGTCAGTGAACCATCTCCATACGCTGTTTAAACCACATCGACTCCAAACATGTCTGCTGGTGAAAAGCACGAAAGCCTCTGGTGAATGGGGCCTGGGGATTCTGATGTCGGACTTCTGATTAAAAGATCATGGGTTCAAATCGCTACACCTCTGCCCCTGCTGGGGCCCCTGAGCAGGGCCCTTAACCCTCAATTGCTCAGCTGTCTTAAGTTCGAGAACTGCTCTGGATTTGTAATGAGGTAAATGAAAGGCATTTGGCAAGACCCCCTTATCCAGAGTGACTTCTCATTCATGCACCTGAGTAGCTATAGGGTTAAGGGCCTTGCTCAGGGGCCCAGGAGTGACAGCGGGATTTGAACTCATGTCCTTCGGATCCAAAGACCAATGCTTTAACAACTAAGCTACCAGGTCCCCCAGACTCAGGATCAACTTGACAATGGATCCCAACCTAGTGGTTGTACATCCCTGTTCTAGAGAGAACTAGAAAGAAAGAGAGAAAGAAAGAATAAAAAAACTTTCCCAGAAATGATATATTTAATATTCTAGCCTGATTATCTCTGCTCTAATCAGGCGAGGGATTCGGGTTCTGCTGTGATCGTGCTCTCGTTTCCTTCGCCGCCTTTTCTACAGGAAAAAAAAAAGAAACAGGAAAAAGACTCTTTTCTCAGATTGCTCTCTCTGTTCTCAGTACGTTCCTCCTCCGTCACCCCGGTAATACACATGCAGCATGAAACGAGTAGTGTAACGAGATTTTCACTGCTTTTTGAATGGAGTCCGTCTTGTATGGTGTGAGGTGTGGAAAAAAAAAAGGGATGGCTTGCTTCTCTTTCTCTCTGGGGGTCCAATAAGCACATATGGCAAAAAATAAAAATGCAGGTGTCCCAATACTTTTGCTCAGTGTAGGTGTGAGTGGTGCTGCTGCTGTAATCGGAACACTGCCGCCGTGTTCATCCGAAGATCTGCTCATTCCGCTTCACACTGCTGCTCTTCCACATTCTATCTTTCTGTGGTCTCCTCCACTCATGAACAGTCCAGATTCTATTCTTAAAAGAAACGTAATTGAAATCGTGTCTCTTTAAACATCAGATGTATTCAGAGGAGAAAAAAAAGCTCCATTACACGCGCCTTTACTTCCCGTCCGTCCGTCGTCATTTCCTCCCCGATGTTGTTAATGTTGGTGATTTAGCGTCGGTTTAACGCTCCATTATTCCTGGTGACGGAAAGCTAACGCGAGGCGGATCCCGGCGTCTCGGCTCGGGCGGCGCTGGAAAGGCCCGGGCGTGTCCCCGCCCTTTTCCTATTCATCTCAGCTCCATTTAAAAGCTAATAAACGCGTTTCCCTGTGTCTTATCACGGAGCTGAAAATAACCGCCCGCCTCGATCATCTCTCCAAAGCCCCGGCGCTACACGCCTGAGGAAAATAACAGGCAGCGTGGAAGACGCACGCGTTACACGTCCTGATGAAGTTTTTATTTCCCTTTCATCATCCAGAAATAACTTGACCCCAGTGCGAGAGAGAGAGAGAGAGAGACATGTTCAGAGATGAGGAGATAATGTGCTCTTCATTTCCTGTGTGAATGATCAGAAGAGAATGTGAGCAGAGGAACACGGCCTGGTGCTTGTGCTGAGCAGCAGATTCATAAATCTGACGGTGCAGTTTGTGTGATTTGGAAATGAAGGTTTAATAACAACCAGAGAGACGGACCAAAAACAGAGGGATGGTTCAAAAGACAAAACAAATCAGAGACTTCCTCCTCCTCCTTTTCCACTGGCTACCTTACCGAATTATCCGTCTTTTGTGTCTGTTTCGTCTCTCCATTTAACTTTCTTTCTGTCCATCATTCTGTCTTGAACTCTTCATCTCTTTTGGGCTCTCGTTCTCTTTCTCTCTCTCTCACTCTCTTTTTCTGTCTTTTTTGCCTCATTCTGTCTCCTTATCTGTCCATCTTTTTTTTCTCTGTAGGTCTTTTTATGTGTCTGTCTTCAAGCCGTCCCTTTATGCTCTTTGTCTGTCTATAAAACAATGTCTCTCTGTTTAACTGTCTGTCTTCATCAGTCTGTCTGGTTGTCTCCCTTTCTCTTTGTCTCTTTCTTTTGGTCTATTTCTGTCCATCTGCTCGATTCAATAAACTAAACTATATATCTGTTTTTGTCTGTCTACTCTTTTAACTGTCCTTATCTTCATCTGTCTCTCTTTCTTTCTTAGCTACCTATTTTTTTTCTCTAATTGTCTTTCTGTTCATTTCTCTACTTAAGTGTCTGTGTTTGTCCGTCACGCTGTCTCGCCATTGGACTTTTTTTTTTAATCAGTGTCTGTGCTCCATTTCATCTACTGAACTGTACATCTGTTTAACTCGCTCTCTATGTCCATGTGTCTGTCTGTCTCATCTACTGATCTGTCCACCTTTTCGTCTGCCATAATCTGTTTACTGTGCGATACCACTTTTTCTGTCTTGTCCATCTGCTTCATTCTGTCTACTAAACTTTCCCTTTCTTTTTGTCTATCGCTCTACTGACTGTATCGTTCTCTCTGTCTGTCATTCGGTCTAGTCAACTATCTATCTCTTTGTCTCTGCCTCTCTAAATATCTTCATATGTCTGCCTCATTCTGCTTAATTCTCTCTATCTTTCTCTCTGTGTACACGTCTTTTTTTTGTCTGTTTTCTTGTCAGTCGGTTTGTTCGTCTGTCTGACTGTCCAACATTTCCAGGTTATCTTTCTCTCTCTGCCTTTCTCATCCTCCTGTCCATATCTCTATATATCTAAAGATCTGTCCGTTAGTCCATCACTCTGTCTGTGGCCAATTAACCGTCTCACTCTATTTCATCCTTCTGTACATTTCATTTTTCTCGCTCTACCTCTAACCGTCTGTCTCTTATTTCTTTTTGCATGTCTCTCTGTCTGACTCTGTGCTCTTGCTGTCCCATCTGCCTTTTCTTTCCCCTTCGTCTCTGTCATTTACGGGGAATGAAGAGTCAGCGGGTCGGGAAGAGAGGCGGCGAGAGGGAGTGATTATAGTGCGATGCTGTATGCTGTGTCTCATGTCTGTGTGTGTGTGTGTGTGTGTGTGTGTGTGTGTGTGTGTGTGTGTGTGTGTGTGTGTGTGTGTGTGACTGCAGGCCATCATGGCTCAGCTGCCTCAGGAACAGAAGGCGAAAATCGCCGAGCAGGTGGCCAGTTTCCAGGAGGAGAAGAGCAAACTGGACGCCGAGGTCTCCAAGTGGGACGACAGCGGCAATGACATCATCGTTCTGGCCAAGCAGATGTGCATGATCATGATGGAGATGACTGACTTCACCAGGTCAGTGTATATACACACACACACACACACACACACATACACACAGAAGAACGGTTCAATACTCTGGCATTTCATGGCAGATAGAAAAGTAATCACACTTTTAAAATGGAGGAAACTGGAAAGAGTCACTGCTGGAAAAGTGTCTTTAATAAGAAGAGCTCTCGTAATCTGTTCTGGGAAAATCAGGACCCTGGAGTTCACAAATTCACAAAAGATGTACAGGATATCAGGAAAGACCTTCCTAATCTCTGAGTTCACAGTTCAAAAAAATTGGGAAAAGACCTCCCAGTTTCCAAGTACAGGAATCTCAGTAAAGACCTCCCTAACCCCGGAGTTCAGTTTCCCAGTTCGGATTTCTCCAGGAGGGGCTCTGACCGTGTTCAGGGGCGTGGCTGTAGTGCGATAAAGACCCGAATGTCCTTAACCTAGTGTTTTCCAGAACGATGTAAAGGAGCGGGGAGAGGAACGGCTTTATCTCACGATCGACTCGTTTTCTCTCTCTGCATTAAGAGCGGCTCTATTTATATTTATTCACGTCCTTGTTTGTTTCTGTGTGTGTGTGTGTGTATATACACTCCTAATCCAACCTGCGTGCTGCTGGTTAATTGTGACCTTTTCACGAATCGGAAAGCAGCCTAATGAAATGCCTGGCGTTTCTCTCGCGCTCGTTTTCAGCAGCACTCATCAGTGGGCGAGGTCTAATTTAAACCCGACCGCACGCTTCATTTAGCCCTAAAGGGATTTTAACCTCTCGCTGCAGAACACCGAGCTCCAGTTTCTCACAGACACTCGCTTATTCCTGCGTCGTCGCACTATATTTTCCCTTTCATTGTGTACACACACACACACACACACACACACACACACACACACACACACGGAGAGAGATCCTCATATCTGTTTACCTGGCTCAGGTGTCTGGGGAGTCGCCTCGCATCTTTTCTGCTGGAATTCCGGCTCATTTAGAATCTGCTGCTGGGATGCAGCATTTTATTGTAGCTTTAGGAATCAGTGTCAAGTTCCTCTGGGAAGAACTTTAGAGACAGAAGGGGGTGAGGTTAAACAGTAACAGGTGCAGTTTATTACGGGGTGGTCCCCTGGACCTGGGGTGCCCTCTGGTGGGTGTGCAGGGCGTGACTGAGTCGAACACAGGACGCGGGGAGTCAGCCGCCAGAGTCCTACCATCTGTATCCTTATCTCTCTCTCTCTCTCTCTCTCTCACACTCTCTCTCTCTCTCTCTCTGTGTGTGTGTGTGTGTGTGTTTGCCTCCTTCCTTCACCTCTTTACCTGAAGAGACACATTTTAAGGACAGGACACACAATTCCTTTACAAGTTATACGAGTGTAGACATGCTGTCTGTCCATCTTACCTGTACGATTAGCGTGCGGGGGAGGGGACACACACACACACACACACACACACACACACACACACACACACACACAGTCTGAGTTGTTCAGGTGCACCACTGCACACTCTGAATACTGATTGGCCGTCTGTGTCCCACTTTTTAGTGATCATCTCTCTTGTTCTCTCTATCTCTCTCTCTCTCTTTCTCGCTCTTTGTCTCTCTCTCTTTTTCTCTAAATCACTCTTTCAATTGGTCTCTTGGTATCCTCCATCTCTCTTTTTTCTGTTTCCCTCAAACACACACTTGTTCAGTTCCTCTGAATTCTTTCTCTCTATCAGTCTCTCTGAATTGTTATCGTTTCTCCCCCCTCTCTCTTTCTCTCACTCACTCTTACACACTTTTGATCATTGTCTCTGATCTTGATCCAATCTCTGAATTTGTTTGTCTTCATTTTTCGGCCCTCTCTCTCTCTCTCTCTCTCTCTCTCTCTCTCTCTCTCTCTTCTCTTCATATGAGATCAGTCCCTCTGTTTAATTTTTTTTGTTTGTCTGTCTTGTTCTCAAACACACACTTGATCTCTCTCTCTCTCTGTCATTCTTTCTTTGAATTTCTGATTCTATTTCTCACTTTCTATCTACCCCTCTCTCTCTCTCTCTCTCTCTCTCTCTCTCTCTCTCTCTCTCTCTCAGACGGGATCATTTGTAGGCGTATGCACAGACTGGGTGTTGTGTGGAGTGAGTGCACTGCAGTACTGCAGCGTAGTTGATTGTTTTTCTGCTGGAGGTTAAAAACGTAAACACTTATCATTACAAACCAGAGAAATGAGAAGCGACGAGCAAAACATCTGTTTGGCCACCGGTGCTGGAACACAAAAAATGTGTAAAATGGTAATCTCACGTGTGTGTGTGTGTAAGAGGGAGGGAGGGCCTGCATAAATGTGGAACGCCAGATCATAGTGTTTACTTGGTGCTCTGTGAAATCGTTGCCCTTCTCCGACCTTGAAGCATGAAGGTTAATGCGGTGCAGGGAAATTGATTTGAAGTCGTTTTTTTTTTCTTTCCTCCTGTTAGTTAATTTACAGAAGACATTCATGAATTTCCACACAGGAGTTGGTCTTCAAGGAGATACAGTGGTTTAAATATAGTGTACTACGTTATGCATCTATCAGAGCGTTTCAGCGGGTTGTGTGTGTGTGTGTGTGCGTGTGCGTGTGCGTGTGCGCGTGTGTGTGCGTGTGTGTGTGTGTGTGTGTGTGATATCTGATTGATATATCTGAAGTCACCACTGAGCTCTGTAGAACAGCGCCAACATTTCGTCCAGTCCATCACAGATCCCAGTCCTGCTCATGAATATTTGTGGTGCAGCAACTTGTCTGTTCCTGCTGGAGGTGTACACACACACACACACACACACACACACACACACATGCCTGTGTTATCTCTGTCACAGACGCATACACGTGCCAGCTGTAGTGGGCAACAGTGGCAGCGGTACAGTCTATGTAAATCTGATAAACACATGCGGTCACCTTGTATCTGTCCTGCTTTGTACTCCGAGAGAGAGGGAGAGAGAGAATGTAGTAAAATGAACAGGTGACTGAGAGAGAGATGAGTGAGGTTGGAGAGACAGACTAAAAGAGAGACAGTCGGACAAAGGAAGAAAAAGATCCAGATGGAGAGATGGACAGACGGGTACAGAGTGAGACAGACAGTAAGGTAGCCAGGGAAAGGCAAAGACATGAAGGGAAGAGGGAATTGGAGGCAGACAGACAGGTGTTGGGAGAGCGAGGCAGACATATGCAATTAGAGGCAGACAGACAGGTGTGGGGAGAGACAGAGAGACTTGAAAGAAACAGGTTTGTAGGAGAGGGAGTTGATGTGGGGAGAATGAGACGGGAGAAGAGAGACAGATGGGTGTAGGGAGAGACAGGGAATTGAGGCAGACAGATGGATGTGGGGAGAGTGAGGCAGACAGGTTTGGGGAGAGGCAGACAGACCGGTTTTGGTCAAAGTTTGGTCAGACAGAGGGAATTAAGACAGACCACCCAGGTTAGGGAAGTGAGGCAGACAGACAGGGTATTGAGGCAGACAGACCGGGTTAGGGAGAGTGAGGCAGACAGACCGGGTTAGGGAGAGTAAGGCAGACAGACGGGGAGAGAATGGAGGCAGACAGCCTGTGTTAGGGAGAGTGAGACAGACAGGGGGAATGAATGGAGGCAGACAGCCTGTGTTAGGGAGAGTGAGACAGACAGACAGGGGGAATAAATGGAGGCAGACAGCCTGTGTTAGGGAGAGTGAGACAGACAGACAGGGGGAATGAATGGAGGCAGACAGCCTGTGTTAGGGCGAGTGAGAGTTGATGAGGGGAGAGACGGAGACAGCGTGTGAGCTTGGTGTGGTGTTGTGTGGTTACAGACAGTGTTTGAGAGAGTTAGTGAGGTTAATAAGGGCCTGAGGTTGAGCTGTACGCTGAGATGCAGTGCTGATGAGGGGTGACTGCTTTTCCAGCAGAGACTTTATACACGCTTACAGAGAGGGATGCTGCAGGACACGGAGGAAGAATGCAGCTCACAGAGTCGTTACACTAAACCCCAGCGCCGGCCGAAGAAGTAGTCGACTTAAAAAAGTAAATATGTTCATTAGCGGCGTGTCCCCCAAACAGCCCACGGCTTAATGAGAGCGATTCGGCGGTGATGATTGGGGAACACTGTTGGGAGTGTTTGATCAGACGGAGTAGTTAGGACCCGAGCTGTGTGCTTCAGAGCGCTGGGGGCTCTTCCTTAACGCCCACGGTGCTCTTTATCTCCTGCACTTTTCAACACCAACCTCTTAATTTTTTATTTGTTTTTTTCTCCTCTACTCTTAGTGAAGGGTTATTTATTCTCAGCCTGTCCAGGTTTGTACCACTTGCCAGATTTGCGCTCGACTCCCTTATTGGAGCTGGCACATAATCAGGCAGCACGTGGCTGTGGTGTAGAAGTGGGTGGAGTTGAGAAGATCTGAGCAGTGACCCCACAAAGTGGACGGGACTGTTTAGGAGACCGAAGGAGTGGCTGGGAGGATGCACAATCTGGCCGTGTGTGTGTGAAGTGGAAAAATGCGATAGAGGGATATAGAAAGGGAACTAAAGGAATGGTGGAAGGAAAAGAGGGATGGTTAGAACTATATTACTACTCCATATAACTACTGAACTCTGCCTTAAGTCTCTGTGAACAGCCATAACGTCTCATTAAACCTGCGTAGATCCTGCCATGAAAGTAGGCATGGAGAAACCATTGGTGTGAAACGTACTGCGCTTGTGTGTGTTTCAGGGGCAAGGGGCCGCTTAAGAACACCTCGGACGTCATCAGCGCCGCTAAGAAGATCGCCGAGGCCGGTTCTCGAATGGACAAGCTGGGACGTACCATCGCCGATCAGGTGAGTGCACTTTCCCTCCTCTCCGTCCTCCTACAGACCCTCCCGATAGCACAGCGCACCACCTGTGCGTGATTCCTTACAGGAATTCACCACCGAGACCCCTATTAAAAGTGCGCTCGCAGTAAACTTTTCTCATTACAGAAAAATAATGCGATTCAGGTCCGTGGCGATCTACAGGAAAGCCCCCGGAGTGCTCCATTACATCTAGAAATGGGCCCGATACATTATCGCGCGCTATAATCTCCTAAAAGAGAATGTAGACCAGATGGAGTGCGTAGCGCCGAGGCTCTCGGTGAATATATTGGAATCGGCGTCTGGGGAGAACGTCGGAGGTACGCGTGAGGAGTGTGTGAGGAGTGCGTTTCCGTTCCCGTCATCTGTCTACGAATTAAAAACCTCCTCGTGGAGCAAAGCGTACAGCTCATTTTCATACACATCAACACCAAGAGTCAGAGACGGGGGCACAGACAGGAAGTGCCGGTTCTCTGATCAAATGCTCCTCCAGTTCTCACACGTGCGATTGCTCATCAGTGGTCTATACATCACCGGCGGAGACGGGCGAGCAAATGTCTGGGCTCATACGCAAGCGTGGAACTTTAATGACACTTGCTTGTGGTGAGGGGGGGCGGTTGGAGATATAAAGATGGAAGAAGCGAGAAAGGGAAATGGGAGAAGAGAGAGAATGTGATTGAGTTGACTGCATTATTTAAATAATTCTGGCTCTATTTTTATTATTTTACTATTTTTGTTCTGTAAATCAGTAGGCAGGATTTGGCAAAGCAAATTATTTGTGATTCCAATCAAACAACCTTTTAATCATGGTGGAAGAGAAAGAGGGATATAGAAAGCGAGTGAGAGAGATTGAGGAGGTGAGAGAGAGAGAGATGGTGGAAGAGGGAGCGAGAGGTGAAGCCACTGTGTGGTGGACCATCTCCCCGTGGTTCTGCTCTGTTCACATCATAAGTAATTGAAGCTTACAGCTTTATCCCATTCACCATGAAGCCATATCTCTTAATTAGCCATGCAGTGAAACATCTGCAGCATTCTCTCTCTCTCTCTCTCACACACACACACACACACACACTGCCCCATGTCCGATATTTTATTTAGAGCAGGATCGAGGAGAATACCAACACTCTAATCCCACACACTCACTACTTTCTCAACACGCTGAGAACAGAGACGTGTACTCGTACTTAACACCCCTGCAGGTGTCTGTGTGTAAATACTTACACTTATACTGAGCAGCAGGGACGTAGAAACAAACTGGATAAATGGAGGGAGAGAGAGAGACTGTGAGATTAAGAGAAGGAAAGACTGACTGAGAAGGATAGAGAAAAGTTTAGAATCAGGCAGACAGTAAGACAGAGAGACAGATGGATGGAGAGAATAATGGAGCGCTAGAAAGCACTGATGGAAAGACAAGGCCAAGTAAAAGGATAGAGAGAGAAGGATGAAAAGCTCTGGTTCTGATGAGTATAAGACAATCGAGAGAGAGAGGAGAAGGAGACAAGTTTAGAAAGGGACAAACAAAGACGAGATGGATAAATAGAACTTTGATAGAAAGATGGGGGTCTAATGGACGAAAGACAAAAATGTGTTCGCTTTGACGGAGACAAACAGAAACGGAGACGTCGACGGAGACTGAACCCAAGCGTTTCGTGACTTTATCCTGTTCGGTTGCGTGGTCTCACCCCAGAGGACGTGTGTTTGCGCAGTGTTTCTGTAACACTTCCGGCCCGGAAACATCCTCGTCATCGCCTCCCCGATGCTCGTTTCGCATATTTCTCCACAACTTCCACACACAACCACCCCCACCCCCCCTTTCTCCAGCTGCCAGAAGGTTCACAGATTTTCTCCTCTTTAATGAGGGTGGGTTCGAGTTTACGGTCAGGACTCAGGAAAAACAGCGGTGCGGATGCCCCCCGGATGATGCAGGGGTTATTAATAGAAGGTAGAGCTGCAGGTTTCCTGCATTCGTGCACACAGTAGCTGCTCCTCTATCAGCCCACACAGGTGTGTGTGTGTGTGTGTGTGTTGTGTGTGTGTGGGGACTCCAGGATTGATGCGCTTGTTGGAATGTCGGAGTTCTCTGGCCGCCAGTTTCTTCCTTATTTCTGAGATTTTTTTTTGTGTCAAATTGCAAAATGTCTCATGTCTTCAACACTGCTATATTATGGTAGTGTTGATTTTATGGAATGATTGACAGATCTACATTAGAGGAATCATATGAATATAATCCTGTGATGTGCAGCTGTTGGGGCTGTGGTATTAGGAAAACAAAACACACCACCAGACCAATCAGATGGAAGAAATCAGCAGCACTCCTCGCTCTTCTATCACTGAGTCGGACAGACGGACAGCTCCGGCTTCCCCCAGTCGTCTCTTCACGCTAACGGGTGCGGGGTAATTGTCCGGAGTAAAAGCTCGGGGATTATCGCTCCATTCCAAACCCCCTCCCTGATTGATTTTCATGGGCCGTGATGGCTTTATGTTTAGCCTGCTCCGAATCCGAGAGCCATTTAAACGTGATATTAAACGCATTAGCTACATAAAGTCTCCCTCCCTGCGCTCCTCTTACATTAAAAACCTCACTGTAAAAAAAATAAAATAAAAAATCTAGAGCGATCAGCAATTTTCCACTACAAATGCTGGGTTGCCAGATGTAGCAAAAACACAGAAATGTGATTTTAAAACCCAATACCCTAAAAGTACCAGCCAGAACCTAATGGAAAGCATTAACTTATTAAATAGACGTGTTATTGGCTTATTTAAAGCTTTTTTTTTATTATTCCTCAGTCTTACACACACGCAGTAATACCGGAGGACTGCGGTGACGTGCTGTTCCCAAAATACCGCTATGTTCCTAATAGAAGCGCAACATATTGCATTTAGTGTCTTTCGTTAAAGCCTTTGTAAAGTTCATTAGTTTCAGTGTGCATATAAAGCGCACCCTTATATAAGCCTGCGGCTTATATAAGGGTGCGCATATAAAGCGCTTTATAGTCCGGAAATTACGGTAGTTTGTCTGATTTTCCCGGTGTCTCATGGAAAGCACCATAGACCACAAACTCATTTTTGTTTTTAATTGTTGAAATATTAAAAATGTATTAATACAAATATAAATATTAATTATAAAATGAGATAAAATGTTACAGTACCATAAACATAAAATAGCATTTTTGAGCTGTTTACCTTCCAAAATCGCCTCCGCTAAACTTTTTTTTTATATATATAAAGTAAAAAAAACAGGTCTGTCTCTTCATATCCATAAAAAAAAAAAAGCGCTCATGTTCGACATAATTAACGTTTTTCCTCTCGCGCTCCGATCTCCTGACATTCAACTTCCAGTTCTAACTGATATTTCATTTGGCTCAGGTTTTGACGAAATGTAGAGTTTTTTTTTTTTTTTCTTCCCATGTTTGCTCTGTCTGGGTAAATGTTCTCGGAGTAAAACGGCTCCGCTGGAAAGTGTAAAAAATAATAATCCATTTTATAAATTTCGTTCTCACGCAGCAAATCGCCAACAATTACAGCTTTATATTTATTGTACACTTACTGTACTTCACTACCGCTCCGTATCTTCTCACTTGAAATGCCCAAGACGTCTGAAAAGTGTTACAAAGCACAGACTCCTCCTGTGAATGCAGTTTCCTTCGGAGGAAAATAGATCACATGCTCTTCTTTAAAAGGTTTTGGTGATGAGCAGAAGTATTGGGACACCCGGTTTGTCCAGCCATGGTTTTTTTCCCCCCCACAAAGTTGGGGACGTCTTTGCAGACCCAAAACCTGTTATAATGCCAGCTAGAGCTCTGACCTCAATCCTATTGTACTCACCTCACCTACATCAGACAAGAAAGACCAAAATCTTCATAAACACACCAACATTTAGTGGAACATTTTGATTATGTGGATTAGTGGATGTGGAGTGGGATAAGATGTTCACAAGAGCACAGGGTGACCACCAAACATTTGTCCTTATATCAGAATGAGAGAAACACACTGACCAATCAGAAATGACATACTGGTAGGACATTTCCATAATATCAGATTGTCTGTATGTAGTTCAGAGATGGTAAAAGTTACACACATCATCTTTAGATCTTAAGTACTGTAATAAAGTACTTCATCATCTCTCACCTCTGATGTGACTTGTGCAGCAATCCGGTTCAGATTTAGCCGTTTAAGCCGTCTCTGCATCGGCCTTCCGGCGGAACCGAAACAAAAGAATATATAAGTGTTGTGTAGACGACGAACAGACCGACAATAGGATTGAATAATACGGATAATGAGATGGTGAATTCAGGGTGGACTGGCATTTTCTCTCGTGTGTGTGCACGCGTGCTGAAGGTCAGCGTCGTGTTATTGCCCCTGCGCCCGTTCATCAGGACGAGTGGCATTTACAGCGACGCACTTCAACCTTCTCACTCATTTTTACAGCACCGGGTTTTTTAATGCCGAAGTCCAGAAATGTGCAACGTCTCCCTTTACTTAAGCAGCTGTCAAATCATCTCATCTGGATCTGCTCGAGTGTTTCGTTTCTGAAAGCTGAACAATTCTAATGAGATGCGAGTGAAGGAGGAACCTGTGTGTGTGTGTGTGTGTGTGTGTGTGTGTGTGTGTGTGTGTGTGTGTGTTTGAGAGAAAGGAGGTGGGTGGGGTAATAACGCCCTTCCCGTCATTTTAACTGTTTCTAAAAACCATTCGCTGCAACTTCATCAAGCGAGTTAACGACCCGCTAAGCGCTGATCATCATCGCGCCGAAGCTCGCGTGTAGCCGGTGCGTTATTGCGGCTGACTTTATTTCATCGCAACACACAGGCTGCGTTTCCCCCTCACCCCGGCCTCTTCACCCTCACGCCATAGCAGCGCTATTAATCCCCATCGCACGTTCACACGTGGATGTTGGAGCACCGCGCTTTCAAAACACATTTCTTTATTCATTTATCTTCAGGAACAGCTTTATCCTGGCAGGGGTTCAGGGTCGCCCAGATAAAATATAATCCCTCTTGTGGAATCGGATAAATCGCCAACATGTTGCTCCAGACAAACTACACTCTTCTTCTCAGGGTTCTCCAGTCTTCCATTCCCACCTGAGACTTGAGCAGAAGCTCGACTACGATCCCCACAATGTCTTTCAAATGTGTTCATGGGAATGAATATAATGAATTTGTATGTTTTTTTAATTTTTTTTTTTAGAATGTTTTTGCTTTTTGATTTTATTAAGAATAGCTTATGGTGAAACTGGTACTTTAAATTCTGTCCGTCTCTATCCTTCTATACCTGTCTGTCTGTCCGTCTCTATCCTTCTATACCCGCCCGTCTGTCTGTCCATCTCTATCCTTCTATACCCGCCCGTCTGTCTGTCCGTCTCTATCCTCCTATACCTGTCTGTCTGTCCGTCTCTATCCTTCTATACCTGTCTGTCTGTCCGTCTCTATCCTTCTATACCTGTCTGTCTGTCCGTCTCTATCCTTCTATACCTGTCTGTCTGTCCGTCTCTATCCTTCTATACCTGTCTGTCTGTCCGTCTCTATCCTTCTATACCCGTCTGTCTGTCCGTCTCTATCCTTCTATACCCGTCTGTCTGTCCGTCTCTATCCTTCTATACC
>MU585527.1:655577-690593 GCA_024362625.1 Silurus asotus
TGTCGCTATCCTTCTATACGGTCATATTGTAGGTTCTTCAAAGTCGCCACCTTTTGCTTTGATTACTGCTTCGCACACTCTTGGCATTCTCTTGATGAGCTTCAAGAGGAAGTCACCTGAAATGGTCTTCCAACAGTCTTGAAGGAGTTCCCCGAGAGATGCTTGGCACTTGTTGGCCCTTTTGCCTTCACTCTGCGGTCCAGCTCACCCCTAAACCATCTCGAATGGGTTCAGGTCCGGTGACTGTGGAGGCCAGGTCATCTGGTGCAGCACCTCATCACTCCTTCTTGGTCGAATAGCCCTTGATGCCTTCAGTGTGACTCTACAATTTTCATAGTCATGAATATAAAGAAAACTCTTTGAATGAGAAGGAGTGGTGAGATGAGGAGGACTGGGATGCGGTCAGTGTTTATATTTATCCCTATAGTAGATGATAATCTTGGAGCTGGCTTTGTGCACAGGGTTTGTGTTGTCGTGCTGGAACAGGTTTGGGTCTCTCAGTTCAAGTAAAGGGGAAAAATTAAAGCTCCAGCATCTGCATATGGAGTGAAAATGCAGGTGTCTCAATACTGTTGACCAAACCGTGTGTTTGATTTGCTCTGTTTTTATGTACGTCATGGTAAATCTCGATTAGGTGTCGGGTACAGCAGTGTGTGTGTGTGTGAGTGAGGTCGAGGCAGTGCTGTGTACTGTTCAGAGCCAATGTGCACAAGTGCTGCTTTCAGCACGAGCCCCTTCCCTCATTAGCATGCTGCACTGTGTCCATTTCAACACACCGTCCTCTCCACCTCTCTTCTCCTCTCTACTCTTCTCTCTCGTCTCCTCAACTCTCTTCTCCTCTCCTCACCTCTAATAAGTAAACTCTAGGTGAGATTTCTCTGACAGGCAGGAAGACAGCGGTGTGATTGATATAATTTAGCTTTTTCTATTAGTAATGGGAGAAGAGAAGAAGAGAAGAGAAGCCCATGAGATCAAACATGACCTAATGCAGTCCTGAGGCCTGGTTCCTTCACCGCATCCGTTTAACACCAACATCAGCATTTTGCGCTCCACTGCTACGCGGGAAACCTAATTTCATAGTTTTATTCAGAGCTCACAGAGCGTCCAGTCAGCACTCAGTAACATCCAGGACTAATGACTTACAATATCTACAGAAAAATGCTTTCGGGGGCGTGTCTTTGTGTAATCACATGACAAATAAGCACCACCCACATTGGTCTTCATACCAGTCCTGCTGTGTTCGATTCTCCTCTGTGGGGGTTTTGTCTGTACGACTCGGTCATCCCCACTGCAGTGTTATATACACGTGTGTGTGTGTGTGTGTGTGTGTGTGTGTGTGTGAATCAGGGCAGTGGCCTTAATAGTGTTTGTGTTGTAAAGTCTTTAGCGTATTGGCAGCTTTTTTTCTAATTAACAGCAGCCACTTTCAAGAAATAAAATGCTCCAGTGCTGGAGGTTTAAATAAAGTTAGTGCGCTCTCTCATTCTATCTCTCTCTCTCTCTCTCTCTCTCTCTCTCTCTCTCTCTCTTCTCATTCTCACATTCTCTCTTTCTTGCTTTCTCGCTCTCATCTCTTTGCATTCTTTTTTTTGCGTTCTCTTATTCGCTCATTTTTTATATTTTTTTCCTTTCTCTTTCTATCGCCTGTTCTTTCACTAATTTTCTCTCCATCATTCCCTCTATCTTTTAAGCATTGTCTCTTGACTTTTTCTTTTCTTGCATGCACGTAGTTTCTCTTTTGCTTGCATTATTTCTCTCTCTCTCTCTCTCTCTCTCTCTCTCTCTCTCATACTCCCTCATTTTCTCTATCTTTCTCTTAGAGCGAGACAGAAACTCACTCCTTTTATTCGTGCTCATTCTCACACTTCTCCCTTTCTCTTTGCTTGAGTGAGACAGTCACTCTTTCTGTTCTTTGTTCTTCTCTCTCTACCTCCATTTGTTTTCCTTTCTTTCTTTTAGCTCTGTTTCGCTTGTTCTCTTCTGTATCTTTTTCTCTGACCTTTTCATTTTCTGGCTCTGTTTCTGCACTGAAATACTCCATCTTTCTCCTCCTCCTCCCCTGATGTCTGTTCATCCCGTTTATTTTTCCTAACGCCGTATTTCTCTCTGCAAACCCGTTATATCAGCAAATCTCAAAGCTGGAATGGAGACGCAGCCCAGTGTGCAGTCTGATTAAATTATGAATAAGCACCTCAGTCCTGCCTGTTCGTAGTGTTGGTGTAAGTGCTCGAGATGTACAGGAGAGATGTTCTCCATGCGTCTGTATCCTGCCGTGACCGAGGAAACCCACTCGTCTTTTTATTTAACAACCTGCTTGTTCATAAAGAACCTGTATATTTACAGGCGGCCATTTTTATTCAGTCTGATTTTAATGCCCAGATGCTCCTCCGTGCAGAGCCAAAACCTTTCTTCTCGCTTGAACTTGGAGACCCAGACTTCTTAATGCCTCTGTGCACAAAGTCAGCTCCAATGAAGATCGGCTTTACATGGGTTGGAAGTTGTGGAAAATCCGTATCACACACCTTTTCATCTCACCTCCATCAGTTCCTGACGTTCGCTAACACTGATGTGGATAAGGGACTCTGCACAAATCTCCAATCTTGTGGAACATCTTCCCAGAAGAGTGGAGCTCATGATCAGCACAAATGTGGAACGAGATGATGAGAGAAACTTATCACACAGTCAGGTGTTCAGTACTCCTGAATAGAGCCTGTGTATACGCCGCTCTCAGGGAGACCCCACGCCGTCTGCAGTAAATTGGGACCTTTAGGACGCACGCTCGGCTTTGCGCCGGCACGAAAAACGGCTTTTCGGAATCCGATATAACAAACAGACGCGACACGTGACTTCCGTCAGCTTTTAGAAGTGTACACGTGAAATCAGCGTTCTTGTGACACGACACCGCCCTGAATTTTAACAACTAAATCCCCCCTCCCGCATTTCTGGAAATTTTTCAGGAAATAATGGGAATTAATCAGCCATTTAGGGAAATGTCTTGGTATAATTTGATTATACTGTGACACTGCAGTTGGTGTGTGTCTGTGAAAATAAATTAGTTTTATTTATGATCCTGCAAGATTTTGATTAGAACTACATTTAATTTTCCGCTGTTCTAGGATAACCTGCAATTTTGTACATTTCTAGTTTATTCCCATGCAAAGTTTCCAGTCTTGAAAATTCCTGCAATTTTGCAACCCTGCAGAAAAACAGTATAGTAGATGAGAGACGGTGAATTAGATGCATGTCTCTCACTCTCTCTCTCTCTCTCTCTCTCCCTCTCCCTCAGTGTCCCGACTCAACATGCAAGCAGGACCTGTTGGCCTACCTGCAGCGTATCGCTCTCTACTGCCACCAGCTGAACATCTGCAGCAAGGTGAAGGCCGAAGTGCAGAACCTGGGCGGAGAGCTCGTCGTGTCCGGGGTGAGTCCACATCATCATCTACATCATCTCCATCTTCTGCAAGCGTTTTCTACTTCTACACACATATGATCAGATTTATTTTTTCTTCTTCTCATGATAAATTTGGTGACCTCGAGGTCGCATTATAGTCACACGTCACCATGGCGACCGGCCGCCACTCAGCTTTCCTGCCTTCGCTCCAGTTGTGTTGACTTGTATATTATAGACGAGTAACTGCTCTCACGCCGGTTGTTTAGCGGCAGGTGAAGGTTTGAGGTCTGAGGTTTGATGTGTCTGGCGGAGGACAGGGAGGCGTATAATAATCAGCTCCCCCTCGTCTGGGCTGAACTGCACATCACACAGGGCTTTTATTAGTGCCGTCATCGCCTCCAGTCTCCTCCAGTCGCCTTTACATGTTTTATAACCCCAATTAGATTCAGTGCCCTCGATCCTGTTACAGCAGACACACACACACACACACACACACACACACAGAATAGCAGCACGAGGTGGGGTTTATTTACACACAGCTCTGTATGTTACCTGCAGCTGTCAGGTTTTACTGTTTAATATAATGGATTACAGTAATGTCGTGTTTATTTATTTTTTACAGTAAAGTTATAAATACATCAATTCTGCATCTTATTATTTACATCTGGTAAAAATTATTGTTCTGCAAAAGTTACTTACAATTATTCTTTAACCATAGATTAAAATAAATACTGCTGTCGCTAATAATAATGTGCAGTACAGCTGTTTCTCTCTTTCTGATGCTCTTAATACTCTGTCTATACATCTCTCTCTCTCTTTCTCTCTCCCTCTCTCTCTCTCTCCCCCTCTCCCTCTCTCTCTCTCTCTCTCTCTCTCTCTCTCTCTCTCTCTCTCTCTCTCTGATGCTCTTATTACTCCATCTATACATCTCTCTCTCTCTCACTCTCTCTCTCTCTCTCTCTCTCTCTCTCTCTCTCTTTCTGATGCTCTTATTACTCCCATCCATACATTTCTCTAAACAGCTTGAGATAAAGTGGTGATAAATATTTTTCTTCTTTATGGTACTGTACCTGAGTGTGGCGCTGTGCTCTGGGCCCAGTGGAACGAGTAGCGTGTACCAGTATTGGGTGAAATGTGCAGTAATGCTGATGAATGGATGTGACGTCAGTGTGCTTTACTGTGATGAAGATCTGCAGTAGTTCAGGTTTAATGTGTGTAATGATGAAGGAAATTTCTACATAGTTTAAAACATTGAGGTAAATTGATGGGGATAAACCCGGGGACTCGTTTGCGAATGTAAACTGTAGAACCCCCTCATCTGTTCTTCTATAACGCTGCGTCGAGATCACGCCTCCTAACCTCCTGGTTTGTGTCGTTCCTCAGCTGGACAGCGCCATGTCTCTGATCCAAGCAGCCAAGAACCTGATGAACGCCGTGGTGTCCACAGTGAAGGCCTCCTACGTGGCGTCCACCAAGTACCAAAAGTCCCAGGGCATGCAGAACCTCAACATGCCGGCCATCTCCTGGAAGATGAAGGCTCCCGAGAAGAAACCCCTGGTGAAGCGCGAGAAGCAGGACGACGGCCAGACCAACCGGGTGAAGAGATCGTCTCAGAAGAAGCACATCAACCCGGTGCAGGCCCTGAGCGAATTCAAGGCCATGGATAGCATCTAATCAGCACCGGTCTCTTCCACTCGCGCAGTCCCCGAACCCGCTCCGTGATCAGATCTGGAAAACGACTAGAACAAGCTGGACGAGGCGTGTGTCAGCTGTGCAGGACGATCCGCTCTAAACCACTGCTGTAGATTCGTCCACGCGGCTCGCTCTTCCCCTGCCCGCGTTCAAAAACCGCACCTTTATCTCCTCCCGCGTCTATTTATACCACACGTGCCTCCTTCACACACCAGCCTCCTCCTCCTCCTCTTCTTTATCTCCTTTTACTAAAAAAATGGATGAGGGAACTTTTTTAACTTCTTCTTGAATATTTAGTTGTGTTCTAGCGTTATTTCATAATTCCAGACGTGTTCTAGTCTCAGACCTATGCAAAAAAAAACACACACACAAACACACAATAATTCCACACGCTCCACAGGACAGCTTTAGAATCGAGACCAAAGCGAGAATCCTGTCCTGTTTTTTGAATCCTATCCTGTTTTTCTTTACTCATATTTTTCCACAAATAAATAGTTTATTAACCATTTGATCTAAAACACTAAAAGGAGCTTTTTGAGATGTTCGTATTATATTGTGTATTTTTTACGAGATCGTTGCTTACGCTAGAAACTGTTCGATTGTTAGATCTTTTTTTTTTTTATTCATTTCATCATTCCTCCTGACCTTTCGTTTCAATTCGGGACCACCTTCCACTCGTTAAACAGCCGATCGCCGTCTTACCTTTTAAACACTCGCGTAAAGTCGGAGCTGCAAAATAAATAACACCAAGAAAAACCCGAGCGAGAGACGAAGTCGTTCACCACGAGCCACCAAGCACCACTGATCTCAAGTGAGAGCATCTATGCTGGAATCGGGCCCTTAACACACTGCTCTGCCTATCAGCATTCCACACACACACACACACACCTACACACCTAAATCTACCCCAGTGGCTCCGACTGTAATGTTCAGTGTTCTTTTTTTTTTTTTTTTTTAATGAATAATGTTCTCATCTCAACTTCATTGCTTGTGATGGTGGATTTTATATATATATATATATTTTTATTTTTTTTTTTTGCTTGAAGTGTGTAACCAGTGGCAACATGGGACCGGAAAGATGCTCAAAGAGAGTCATTGAAGGGGCGAATGTTAGCGCTGATATCTCGTTGTGATTATAAAGAAGAGGATTGAGTGAAAGTGAAGGGTAAAGAATGCTGGAGTAGTTCAGGTTCAAACTTCATTTGCGATTTTAATAAAATCACTTTTTGTGTTGTTTTTTTTTCTGCTTTGCCGTGAACTAATTTGATTTTTATTCTTTTATTTTTCTTTTTTTTTGGGTACAGGTTGTATCTCGTTTAATTACAAAATAAAATAAAAAATACAATGATTCCACATCGTTTGTGTCCATTTATTTATTTATTTACACCCACCAGGTATAACCTTAAAATAACATTATCAGCGGTAAAGTGATTAAACACTGATTATTAACACTGACCATCATCATGGCACCTTTTATTAGGTGGATTTATTTATCAGGCAGCAAGTGAACATTTTGTTCTCAAAGTTGATGATAGAAGCAGAAAAAATGTGCGAGCGTAAATATTTGAGCGAGTTTGACTAATTGTGACGTCTAGACGACTGGGGCAGAGCGTCTCCAAAACTGCAGCTCTTGTGGGATGTTCTGGTCTGCAGTGGTCTGAATCTATTAAAAGTGCTCCAAGGAAGGAACGGTGGTGAACCGGCGACAGGGTCGTGGGCGGCCGAGGCTCATCGATGCACATGGGGAGCGAAGGCTGATCCGTGTGGTCCGATCCAACAGACAAACTCCTGTAGCTCAAACTGGTGAAGAAGTTCATGCTGTTGATGCTCGAAGGGTCACGACAGTTTTAGCAGCAAAAGGAGACCAACACCGTATAAGGCAGGTGGACATAATGTTATGATGATCAGTGTATGTGTGTGTTTTATTTATATATTTATTAAAAATGAATCTGCATTACAGTGACAGTGGTCACTGGTATCCCAGGAGAATGTTTAACTTGAGAGAGAGAGAGACAGGAAGGGAAGGATATGGATTATTATGTGTCCTTGCTGTTAAAAGTTAATGTCACTGTGCAGTTTGGACTCCGGCAAGACTCGCTACGACTGAGGCAGATGTTAAAAGAGAGAAAGTAATGATCTGAAATAGACTGTGGAATTATGACAATTTTTTTTATATTGAATCCAAATGTTAATATTAAATAAGGATTGTGTCACCACTATGAGTGGGTCCTATAACATTCTGGATAATTCCTACTAAATCTAGAATGGACTTCTATTTTTTTTATTCTTCCTGATTATCAAAATGAATATTAAAGTCACCAACAATTATTAATGAATAATTGCTTTGTCTAAAGAAGAAGCTAAGTTTGTGATGAGAAGTTCAGAGTAGGGCCCTGGGGGTCTAAAAAATAATAATTTATGTAATTGACTGACGAGACCTACTTTTAAAATATTTGATGTTGGTGTAAAGAACTTAGAATGTGTTACATTTGTGTTTAGTTTTTTGTGATGCTTAGATCATTTTTATTAACATCTGTGACTCCGCCTCCTTTGCTATTTAGATGGTGCTGGTGTATGCAACTATACCCGGGGGGGGTTAGCCTGTTTGTCTGCTTCCTGGCCTTGGCTCTGGACAGTCACCTGTTCACTGGTGCTGTTCTAAAACTATGACCTATACCACAAGAAATGAGAGCAGCACCTTAACGAGTGGGATGGATACCGTCTCCCCCTAACAGACCAGTCTTGCCTTTAAAATTGCTCCAATTATCTATGAAACCCACATTGTTTTTGTAGCACTACCCAGACATCCAGCAGATAATAACCATATCCTGCTGTAAGCTACAGCCCCAGACAGCATTGGGACGGGGCCAGAGCATAATTTAGCATCGGACATTGCACTTACTAATTTACACACCTCTATAATGTTACTCTTTGTAACTTCTGGTCTGTTGAAATTCTGCTAAACAAATTTGCTCACCATAAGAAACCGACAAAACCCCAAATCCTCTGCTATAGTAGAGTTTTCCACTTCACTTTCCTCATCCACACCACAGCCCACCAGTTGACATCGCCCTGATTTAGCGTTTTGTAAAACCCCGTGTCGAGTTTTTTGTCTCGCCATGTCCCTTCAGGGAAAGTCAGCTCAGTCCTGCTAGACCTCGGTATGGTGCTGCCCGAGGCATGGCTAAATCACACCCTAATACAGAATAAGGGCTTATTCTTTCTTTATTTTTATTTTATTTTAGAGAGCACCTCCACAGAGTTGCTGTGTCTGAGCGCTGGGAGCATCGTGGCATTAAATTAGTCCAGTCACAAACCTGCAGCATGAGCTCCTGAAATGCTCTTACCACAAAAATCTGTGGAAAACAAACATTTCATTAGGGGGGGGGATGACTCAGTTCCTCAGGCAGGTAGGAAATTGTCCGAGTCGGTTTTCTCTATACCACTCTTTCTTTCTCTCACACACAATGCTCACAGAAATGGCTTTTTTACTGCATGAAAATGCCTTGGATGGTAAATCCAGGCACATAAATCCCACAAAGAGCATTTTAAACTTCTCAGAAGACGTTCCCGTGTCCAGAGGCTTTAATTTAACACCTAAAGCCAAGAACATAAAAAGTTCTTTCTTGCTCAATATCTCTTAATAGCTATTACTGGATGTGTATTGTATACTAACACTCGGTATTGTAGATGCACTATTTTTTTCTTATTTTTTTATTTTAATAGCACTCTCGGTTTATCGTGTGCTTGATTTTCAGGAAGTTTTCCCTGATTGGTCTGGAATCAAGTTGAAATTTGGTTACTATACTTGAGTGTTATTGGGACTGAATAGTTGAGACACCTCCATTTTTAAAACCTTTGTTTACACGCCTTTGTTTCTACAAGATTTTTATTTTAGGTTTAATTAGTTCACTTTTATATGGATCGCAATTTAAGCAGTGGACATTGTCCTCAAACCGCTTTAAGGAAATAAATGCATTACGAATATAAATTTGAATGTCATAAATGAGCAAGTGGTGACTATGGCAACGACAAAAAAACTACCTGAGACTTCATGAAGAGGAAACCTTCAGGACAAAGGGGTGACATCCACAGCTGGGTGACAACCAAAAGTCCACACACACACATATATATATATAGAATTTTTATAGAATTTCTTTTTTATTATTTATTTATTTGTTTGAACATTTGCTATAATATGCTGGACACAAAATCTACTCCAATAGTTTTGATTGGAATGATAAATTCTTGTGATGATTTAATTCAGTTCTTTATACAGGGGTCACAATTCAATTCAATTCAATTTAATTCTGAGAATCTTTTTTACAAAGTATCAAATTAAAGGCTTCTTTTATTTCCGAATCATTACACATGTTAAACCATGTGCATTTTTGTCTGCATACAATTAAAACTCCAAATAGATCCTTGAAATACCGAACATTAAATATCTGTAGCAGCAACAGAGCTCCAAATCGGCTAAAGTGGCTGGATTTTCTACTGAAAATCTTCTAAAACCAATAAAACTTGTATGTATTGCAAGTAACACTGGGTGGTTGGTGCAATCATGATCTTTTGAGCTACAGAAAGGATTAAAACAAATTTTATCAACACGGCTGCAGTACATGCAGAATATCAATCAATCAATCAAATTTTATTTATAAAGCGCATTACAACCAGTAAAGCAAAAAATAGACAATACAAAATAAAAATAATTATAAAAAAAAGTAAAAAATAATAAATAATAAAAATAATAAAAATAATTAAAAAATACAAAATAAATAAATAAAAATAAAAACACAATGTACATAAAATAGCAGTTGATTCAGGGCTACGTGTTAAAAGCTTGTCTGAATAAATGAGTTTTCAACTGCGATTTAAAAACTGTGCACAGTGACGCATCGTATGTGTGCTGGAAGTGCGTTCCACAGCGTTGGTCCCTGGACAGCAAATGACCGGCCTCCAAACTTTTTATAGTTGCATTTAGGAGCGACCAGAGAGGTACGTCCAGAGGAGCGGAGAGTTCTGGCTGGTTGGTAGACCTTTAATAATTCGGCGAGGTACGGCGGGGGCCAGACCATAGATTGCCTTGAACACAAACAGCAGGACCTTATACTCCACCCTAAACCGCACCGGAAGCCAATGAAGCGAGGGGAGGACAGGGGTGATGTGTGGGCGTTTGGAGGTGTTGGTGAGAAGACGTGCTGCCGCAATGTGTACCATTTGGAGCCGATTTAAAAGTGATTGTTTAAGTCCAGTGTAAAGGGCATTACAATACTCAGTCCTCGAGCTGATGAAGGCATGTATAGAATAATAAAATGAGATTTTTTAAAATGATGTGCATATTTACAGTTTAAGCATCATGATGCCTCGTTCTAGTGTAAGTTACGTTAACGAACTATGATTAATGAGTTATCGAGTTTTGCTTTGCTAATGCCAGCCTAAAATTGATTTCTACAGCTTACATAAAATGTCAAGTCAAATTCTAGTTAATAGTAAATATTGATTATTGGCAGAATGGATATTCCTACTTTAATAAGATTGCATATGTAATAAATGTTCATTCTCACATTGTTAGTTTGCTGCTCAGGTGCATGAATACGGCAGGAAAGACAAAATGAAATCACTAAAAATAGATTTAACAAATGTCGATACTAATTAATAACTAGTAAATACATGTAGCAATTTGTGTTTTACTTTCCCTTTAATTTTTTACTGGGTTTATGATTTCATAATATTTTGATACTTCGACTGGAGTCCACAATGTCAGCGATTCAGCAGGAGATGCTTTGCTTTGATGGACACTTTATTGATTTTCATGAAGGTAGTTTTTCCTCCGCAGGTCGTTCCGGTGCTTTTTATTACAGTAAGGTGAGGTTTAAGGTTGTGTTCATACAGTATATATAATTATAGAGCTTTTCTCAGACCATTTATTATAGTGTAGGCCAGAGATCTCCAACAAGTTTCTTTTAAAAACTATTTTCACTATATATATACAGTATCTCACCAAAGATACTGTATCACCCCTTAAATTATAGCAACCATTTTATTATTTGTTTTCATGAGACAGTACTATAGAAATGAACCTCGGATATATTTTAGTGTAGTCAATATGCAGCTTGTACAGCAGTACAGATTTACTGCCCTCTAAAAACAACTCATACAGCCATTATTCTCTAAATAACATAGCAACAAAAGTGAGTGCACCCTCAGTGAACAAGTGTGAATATTTTGTGTGAGCATCATTGTTATGTAGCACTGCCTTAATCCTCCTGGGCATGGATTTCACCAGAGCTGAACAGGTTGTTGCTGGGATCCTCTTCCACTCCTCCATAATGACATCACGGAGCTGCTGGATGTTTGGATGTTAGACACATGATGCTTCTCCAGCTTCCGTTTGAGGATGCCCCACAGGTGCTCAGTAGTGTTCAGGTCTGGAGACATACTTGGCAACTTCATCACCTTTAGCTTTCTCAGCAAGGCAGTTGTCATCTCGGTGGTGTGTTTGGGGTCGTTATTATTATGTTGGAAACCTGCCGTCTTGAAGGCTCATCAAGGCCCGTCTTTGGAATCAATGTTTCCCTCAAAGAACCGCAGCTCATCAGTACCACCAGCATGCTTGACTGTAGACAAGAACACAATTTTCTCAGTACAGAAATCCCCCGTTTACGTTTCCAAAACCACCTGCGATAAAACAAACCCAATAAATGGACGCCACCCCAAAAAGGCTATTTTATGTATGCAGTACTGCCCTGTATTAACATTTAACTTAATTTTATAATTAATGACAAAATAATATTTCAATTAATAGATTTCATTATTTTTACATAAAACTCAATAAAAAAAACAATTTCCTATAAGTTTTTGGTTTATGGTGCTCTCCGTGAGACACCAGGAAAATCAGCCAAACTAATTAGTCATATGGCAAATGCAATGCTGTGAGAAACCGGGGGCGCCAGATTCCAACCGCGCTGAAGCGGGGGATTACTGTACTCCTCACCAGGGCATCACTACACATGCTGGACACCATCTGAGCCAAACAAGTTCATCAGACCACATGACATGGTTCCAGTAATTCGTGCTCTTGGACAGGTCGTCTTCAGAAAACTGTTTTTGTGAGCCAGCTTCAGAAGAGGCTTCCATCTGGGACGACGGCCATAAAAACCGACTTGTTGCAGTGTGAATACGGTCTGAGCGCCGACGCGCTTCCGCTTCTGCACCTGTCGCACAGCACGAGGACCCGACTTCTCTGATGGGTTTTTGTGAGGTCTGTTTTGAGTGGAACCCGTCCCGGAAAACCTCTGTATGACCCTGATCACTTTACTATCTGATCTATTTTTTTCTACTTTACTAATCATCTATCTATCTATCTCTCTATCTCTCTATCTATCTATCTCTCTATCTATCTATCTATCTATCTATCTATCTATCTATCTATCTATCTATCTATCTATCTGTCTTACTATCTGATCTATTTTTTTCTACTTTACTAATCATCTATCTATCTATCTATCTATCTATCTATCTATCTATCTATCGGTCTGTCGGTCTGTCTGTCTGTCGGTCTGTCTGTCTGTCTGTCTGTCTGTCTGTCTGTCGGTCTGTCGGTCTGTCTGTCTGTCTGTCTGTCTGTCTGTCTGTCGGTCTGTCTGTCTGTCTGTCTGTCTGTCTGTCTGTCTGTCTGTCTGTCTGTCTATCTACCCTTATCCAGAGCAATGCACATTTATCTTATTTATACAACTGAACAGCTATGGGGTTAAGGGCCTTGCTCAGGGGCCCAGGAAGTGGCAGCTTGGTCTGGCTTGGATAGGAACTCATGACCTTTGCATCCAAAGTCCAATGCCTCAACCACTAAGCTACCACTTACCAAATAAACTCCTGGGAGTTCAAAATTAGCTTCCTGAAGACATCACAGCAATTCGAATTCCAAAACAGCCAACTATCCAGTGAGATCACAATGATCAGGAGTTTAAAATGGCCTGCTGGGTGACATCTTAATTATAAAGAATTCAAAGTGAGCTTCTTATTGACATCACAAATACCAGGTCCACCCCGAACATTACATTCCACTATCTATAATGTCTTAGTGACATCCTGACTATCGGGAATTCCGACTTTGCTGTTTAGTGCATGCAGGACAAGAAAATAGCTTCTAAATTCACATGTCACATCCAGCCTATAAATATGTATTACAGTATTTATTTGATGTATATATTTATTTTTAAAAGCCAGTCGAGTCCACTTCTCCATGATCTGGACTTTTTAAACATTAATAAAAGCTTGGCTGAGAGTCAGGCAGGGAGAGATTTACAGCGGCGCGCAGGTGGCTCGGGCTCTGCACAATATCAATTATAAATGATATTAAAAATCAGATCTCATATCTGCAAAGCTGAAGAGTTAATGTTTTATCTCTGAGTGGGATGGAGGCCTGGGGTTGCTTTCTCAAAGAGTCTCATCCCAACATTCAAAATTCCAAAGCGATCATCTCTTGTTAAATTATAGTCACTAAACTGCTTTAGAGGATCTGCTTTACTGCACTGAAACTTCGGTGAAAAAACTCCAATTTTTCTTCTTCTTTTTATCATTATTATTATTATTATTAGGGTGTGGTTTAGGTTCCCTTGTGGTCTAGTGGTTAGGATGCGGCGCTCTCACCGCTCTGGGCCGGGTTTGATCCGACCCCAGCCATTAGGGTTGCACAAGCCTTAGTGGCGGTCCCAAGCCCGGATAAATGGGGAGGGTTGCGTTAGGAAGGGCTTCCAGCGTAAAAACGTGCCAAATCAAACATGCGGATGATCCACTGTGGCGCCCCCTAATGGAAGAGGCTGAAATAAAGCTTTTTATTAGGTTGTGGTTTATTCCCCATGGTGGATTTGTGCTTGTCTGCTTGTCTTTCTCAAATCAGTGCTGATTAGAGAGCTGACTGTTACCATTGGAATTAAAAGGGACGCCCCTCAGAGATGTTTCAGTGCTCTGCTCTCTGGCTGTCCAGTACTGAGACCAGATTTTTTCTCCACACGGCTTCAACAATGAATTCCCATTTCCCATTTTTTCAGTGTTTACATGAATCTGTTCTGAAATCAGCTCTGTGCACGGCCTGGTCGTGAGTTTCCTGTGTGATGTTGCCAGTTTCCCAGAAGATCATATTTCCCACACTATCTTCAAGGTCATAGCAGGTGTGCTGTTAAAAAAAAAAAAAAAAAAAGAGAGGAAAAAACCTGTCAGAGGTATAAACTGCAGCGTTGTAACTGGCTGTTTGTCTTTTCCCAGGTGCCATGCTCCACTCAGATCTAAGGAGACTGAACCGAATGAATAAACCATATTCCCCATGAGGGAATTAGTTTCAAACTCCACTAAGCTCACAATGCTGAACACTCGGCTTTACCTGAAGTCAAACAACCTCGTTTTCCAGTCAAAAGTATCCATAAAGGTGCTCTGTCTGAGAAAAGAACCTGTTACTGGAACCCCCACTCACTCAGAAGCGAGTTCTGACATAAATAATGTAAAATAATGGTAAGAAGTAGGACAATTAATGCCAGGCTGAATAACTCCAAAACTCCAACAATATTGCTAACAGAGAGACGTTCCAAACAAAAACAACAGAAATATCTTTATTTTCTCTCAAGCTTTTCTAAAGGAAAAGAAGAAAACTTTTCTAAATATTTTAATTCTAAATATCCTGCCCATTGACTTTTACAACTATGAAGAATTTCAAGTGTTTCCTATTGACATTGCAAAGAATTTGGGCGTTTGAATTTGTAAACTTGCCACCATTATTACTCAGAATTCCCTCTTTCATGCTCTTCAATGCAGGTTGTCTTGCAATAATATGTCAAAAGCTATGCTAGAGGACATGAGAGCGGAGCACCGCCACTCGTTCTGCTAATCATTTCCCTAAGCGTAATTCGATGTTATATATTCCCTGCGTTAATAACGCTTAGTTTGTCAGAGAGACCAATTACGGCGCACATACGGCTGATTACGCTGACATTTCCTCTTTGTTACTTCTTCAGCATTTTCGCAACAGACTTCACAAAATTAAGACATGAGCCAATTTGTGCGATGTAATTACGCTTTAGTTTCTTCTTTCGTTCGTTTTTTTTTTTTTTTTTTTTTTTTTTAACTGCCTGTTTAATTGAGGCTGCAGGGTGATTTGTGAACATGCATTTCCCTGGATCATCCAAAGTTGCAGCTGTAGCGTGAATTTAGCAAGAGGACGAGGTCAATCAACCACACTCTGATACACACTCGCATACGCACTCCCATACACACTCGCATACTCACCCGCTGATTAGCTCGTTGGCTCGAGTTCACCTGAGTTCACCTGCATGGTTCACACTGCTTATCTGCTCAGTCAGAAGCCGTTCGCGTCACAGCTCCGGATATAAGATACAGCTTGAGAGGATCTTTAGCGATTTTTAAGTAACTGTTGCGCTCGAGTCGGGTTGACATTTCAGGTTTCAGGGACAGACTCGTATTTTGTCCCATTGGTCTGATGGTAAGAGGTTCCACTGAATATAGAGCAAAGTGTGTATAATTAATATGCTGAGGTTAATTTGTCCCAAACGCTCAGGAAATGCCTTCAACAGAAAGTTACTAATGAGCTACTTATGAGCTGTGATGTTACACTAATCAGATAACATCCTGGATGTAAAAATGGTCTAGTGATGTCACAACTACCAGGGGTTCAAGACGGCTTTCCAAGTAACATCACATCCATGAATAAATAGGATCCTACTGAGTATCCTACCTTCCTGCAAAACCTACTTCATTCAGGTAAAAGTCACCAATTCCAGTATCCTAGCGAAATCCATGTTGAGATCATAACGTTTAGGAGATCAAAATACCTGCCTAGTGACATCACCACCGTTATAAGATCAAAATTGGCTTGGCTGTTGATCTCATAACCATTATGAATCCAAAATGACCTCCTTAGTAGCATCACAACCGAATTCAAAATGAGTGACCTAGTGACATCACAAATATCAGGAGGCCAATATTGCTTAGTTAGTGAGATCCCAACTATCTGGAATTCAAAATGAGCTTTCTAGTGACAACACCATTATGGGTTACTCCAGAAATTTCAGGTCAAATCCAGTCAGACTGAACAGCAATAGAGACAGTTAAGATTGTAGGCTACTGGTCAAATCCAGGAAGCACCCTGAATTATTCTAACGTATACTGTCTCAGTTGACTGTCTCTCCGTGTTTAATCCGCATTTGGTGTTTTTACCGAGATGGATTTCTGCCTGTGCCAACCATGACCATAAATTCAATAAGAAGATGACTTAAGATGCCAGTAATCCTGAAGATGACTGGCATCTCAAAGTGATCGCTGGCGTATAGATTACAGGGTTTCCTCAGGTTTCACAAAGTCAAATTTGAGACTTTTTAAAACCTTCTTAAGACCATTAAATGAAAATAAAGACCTATATCACAACAACACACAAATACGTTGTTAGCGACCGGGTTTAACCGAGCCCATTTTTTAATCCAAGTATCGTTAAACTTGCACTTTCCCACCGCTGTAAAATAAAGTTTGTTTTACGTCTGTGGTACAATCCGCGAGAGATTTACACCAATAACAGCGAGCTGATTGGCTGTTGCATGTTGGTCTCATTTGTAGTCATAATACAGTGAATTATATTTGGACTGGCGAAAGAAAAAACCACAACAACCACATTTACTCAAACAAAAAACATTGTAAGTGCTGAAGGAGCATTTCAATAAACATTCGAAGTAGCGTTAAATGGAAAACCTGTTAAAAAAATTATTTAAGCCCTAGAACGGCGAATTTGTTCGAAACGTGAAGTACCAGCGGTAGTCAGATGTAGCCTCAATTTCCATGGTGCTCCTCAGACTAAATGCTCTCAGGGTTAATTTAAGTTGCATTCAATGCAGTTTAGCTTTAATTTCCTCTCTAGGCCAGACACTATGCCATGTTTAATCTGGTTAAACCACATCGAAAGGTGTTTTTCCTTTCTTTTTCTACTGCTCCTGGAATAGGCTTTGGATCCACCATAACCCTGAGCAGGAAAAATCGCTTACCTGATAAATAAATTAATCTGCTAATATCTAGGCAGATTGTAACCTCCTGCATGTATTCCAGGCACGTTTGCACCATCTGTTCGTTCCCAACCGGGGTTTAGACAGGACACGGGTCTTTCCTTAATGTATCAGGCGTTAGGGTTCAAATGAAAGCGTTAAGGTCGTAGAGTCTCGGTCATTGCCACGCATGTTATCGACTTCTACCTAAACCAATTTCTTCGGCTCTCAAACCCTTTAGGCGATCTGAATAATTCAAGAACAAGGAGGGGAGGGGAAATCAAAGTGTTTGTCCTGTTTTTACAATTAGAAGCCTGAGGCGATGGACAAGATCACTCGGATGGCCAGATGCCGCTTCCTGTTTACGTCTTGGAGAGTTTGAGACCGCGTTCAATACAAACTGAGACGAGAATCCCGCAGAGATCACACGTCTGTTTTTTAGTGCTAAACCGAATCGAACTAAATCCGCATTGTCGCGTCCTTCGTATGCCTTTTCACATATATTTAGAGCAATTGCGATATTCGGCCGTTCTCATTAGCATTCTCCGACTTGGTGTAACAGGAGTGTGAGAACAGATTCTGGCTCATTGTCGAGTGCGAACGCTGAGTTCGCGGTCATGTGGTGAACAGAACTCGTGTGCGGCTTTCGCTTTGCTTCCGTTTCATTTGATTCGCTCGGTATCACACATTGCTTGCTTACATCACTTTGTCAAGTCAAGTCAAGTTTATTTCTATTGCGCTTTTCACAACAGACATTGTCTCAAAGCAGCTTTACAGAATTTAACAGTTAAGGTGAACGATGTGTATTTATCCCTGATGAGCAGCCGTGGCGACTGTGGCCAGAAAAAACTCCCTTAGACATGATGAGGAAGAAACCTTGAGAGGAACCAGACTCTAAAGGGGAACCCATTCTCATTTGGGTGACATCAAGAGTGTGATTATAGTCTATAAACAATACAGAACACTGGAAAGTGAGAACTAAAATGAGCACTGGAGTGTAAGATTATAGTAATGTTCCTTATACAGTCTTATACAGTCTTTATCTTTATAAAACTAGGAGCTACTGAGCAACTCATAAAATAGCTCAACATCTGCGATCATCACAGATCCAACACCAGCTTCTCCATGCCAGAGCCTTTAAACACTCAGTCCAGTGTCAAATCTCCACATAAAGTGGGATCCAATTGGCACTGGTACGTCTCTAGAGGGTTCGGGATGTTTGCGGGGTCGGCATCTACTTCTTTAAAGGTCCACAATCTTCATGTGGTGGGACGTGACAAGGTTCTGGAGCAACCTCAGGATGCCTCGGGATGGGTTGGGACCTATGTGTTAGACGTGTCAACTCATGGAGGTTTTGATTTACGCACATTTTAGCTCGATCTTCACTCATTTTAACTCGATCGCTACTCATTTCGTCTATAAACAACTTCACTTCGGGATCAATAAAGTTTTCTGATTCTGATTGATGATTTATATTTGCCCATTTAAGCCTGATTTCCGCACATTTTCAACGTATTCAACTAACTTCAACTCGACCTACACACATTCTAGCTGGATCTTCGCTCATTTCCAATCGATTTTCGCACATTTCAGCTCGAGCTACACTCATTCCATCTCAGTCCGCACACATTTTAGCTTGATCTTCACACATCAACTCGATTTACACATATTTCAGCTTGATGATCACTCATTTAACTCGATCTACAACGATTTTAGATCAATCTTTACTCATTTCAACTCCATTTACACACATTAGCTTCAGCTACACACGTTTTGGTTGAATCTACATGGATTCTAGCTCAATTTATACACATTTCATCTCAATCTGCTCACATTTCACTGAGGAGAACAGCATCAGTAGAACATTTCAAGTATAAAATCTGCTGTCTGAGCATATTTGAAATCATGAAATCGAGTCTTTCGTGACATTTTGCTTGATAATTCGTTCTTTCTGATGAGTTTGCAGTCATCTATTACTTCAGGTTAACATGAAAACGAAACATGATACACATGCATTTTGTCACCAGATCAAGTAGTCTACAAGTAAACAGAAGCAGACAGTTTTCAGGGACGTTCTTGGGAACACTGTAGATCAAGGGATACGTCTCCTGGACTTTGGAAGTAACATGAAGGTCTGAGAAAGCATACTTTTTCGTCTAGCCATATGTGATGCTTACAGTGGACAAAAATGAGCATATGTTCAACCACAAATCATATATATATATATATATATAGTTCTAGCACATTTTACACAATCCTTTTTTTTATTATTTTATATTAATTTAGCAGACATGAAAAATATAAAAGGACAAATATGGAATTAAGTGGACTCTAGGTTATGTAAGAGTTATTTGTTCAAGAAGGAAAGTGATGCAGATGACCAATAACTTGGTCTAAATTCAGATGAGAAGATTTAGAATAAGTTGAGCAGGAGAGTGAAGGAAAAGCAGCCAACAAGTACTGAACATTTCTGGGAACTTCTTAAGATAGTTGGAAAACCATTCCCACTACTGCCTCATGAGGCTGAGAGAATGCCATCTGTCCAAAACTCTCATTAAAGCAAAAGGTGGCTACTTTAAAATATTGAAGATGTAAAAAAATAATCAATAAATATAGATTTTTAAATGTACTTACGCTCATGCATGCCTGCATCTCATCATGGGCAGCGAGGCCTGTTGCCAGGGGTTACCGACTGCAGCTCTGAATCTGCTCACCTCACCTTCCCGACTGAAATATCTGCAGAGGAATGTGCGGTCTGACCAGGTTAAGACTACTAGCTTGGTTTCTGAATTGGAATTGCAAACACGATGCTTCGGCCGGTATTTAGCATTTCCCCAAAGATTCTGCTGCATGGGTTTAATTCGACATTAATTAAACAGGCATTAATAAAGTCAAAAGGGATCTATTAATTTTGCTTTCGGATTCTCCAATACTAAAACGATCACTAATTTATTATAATTCCATATATTTGACCCTGCATTTCTGTTAGCTTACAATCCAGCTCTACCATCTGATCTGTTTTTGTCTTCGGTTTTTGGACCTCTTTCCATTCTTGCCTGTCCCTGTTTGTTCTGGTTGTTTTTGCACTTCTCGTTTTGGACATGTTGAACTATGTTTATTTTTTTTATAAAACCGCCTAAACAAACCTGCATCCGCATCTGTTGAGCCACGTGACAAGCCCTTAAGTGTGAATATCAAACACCTAGAGTACATGTTGTTAGCGTTGAAAAATGATTTCCTCCTTTTTTCATGAATTCCAAGCACCTTATGTACTTAAATCATTCAAACTTGGTTTTATTTATTAGGTTCTAAAAGCATGAGTTGGAGTCATGTACAGCAGCGGCCCCCAACCTTTTTTGCACCACGGACCGGGGCCATTAAGGTGTGGCAGATAAATACAACAAAATAAAATGATACGACCATAAAAACTGGTATTTTCTAAATCTAATAATGAACGTGAATCCACTGTGTTGCTTTTTGTTCATTTTGCTCGCTTAGGGGTTTGAATTTAGCGGTAATGTATAGTGGCCGGAAGAGCTCCTTTAAGAAGGTAGAGGATGGAGGTAAGACATGTGACCGAGGCATCATGACATGCATCAAGAGTGAGTCAAGCCCAGGGGTTGGGGACCACTAATGTATAGTATTTCAAGCAAAAAAATTACTTATTGCAGTAAAAGTTATTTTCTTTTGAATAAAGTAGAACCTCGTTACTTACAATCTCGATGGTTCGCGACTTTTCATTTTTAACTGGACTGAGAGTAATTCACAAAAAATCTGATCTCGAGAAACTATTTTATTATTGTAAAAAAATTTTAAAGTAGTAAATAAAACACTTATGACAAGTAACTCAGTTTTTGTTGAGTTTACATTACACTACATGTACAATTTTCCTTCCCCCGTCCAATTTTTTGTTACACCCGAGGGGTTATAGAACATAAACCCCGCGAGTGTTGAGGTTGCACTGTATTGTGAGGGTTTTTTTCTACCTTCTAGGGTTTTCTTCCCACCATTATTGTCACTTGGTTGTTTGTCCAGTTAACTCCTAGGTCTGAACAGGTCTGTCAAGGCTGATGTTGATCTTTTCTGGAGTATCTGCATCCTGAAAATAACTTTTGCCCTTTGTTTTGTTCACAGCATGTTTCTCTGGTTGACTGTAATGCTACATGTGGACACATTAACCAAAAGAACGTATTCTACCGTGCATTCATGGGGGTGCATTGGGGTGTTTATCTTTAGCACTTCTAGCCTGGCAAAGGAGTTGTTCTACTATCGTCATATCTGCACGGGTGGTTTACCTGCACTCAGAGCTGTAGTGCCCTCATGTCTGTTGGCTGAGCGGTCAGTTTGATTTCAAGTCTATTTTTTGCCTCCTGTTTTTCTTGCCAAAGCGGTTACCAGCCAACTCCAAACCCAACAGCCAGCTCTCAGCATGAGCTTACTCTGAGACACTTAATGTCATTCAAATGCACCTATTTTTTAAGTTGGTATTCCTCCTCTTTTGGAGTTGAGAATATCACACTTGGAGGAAAATACAATCTGTCTTCTTCCACTTACATTTCACAGATGCCCAGGTAAGGTAAGCAAGGTGCTTTTTACTTGTCACATGTACTTGCCAGCACAGTGAAATTCTTTTTTCACATTTCCCAGTGATGTTAGGAACCTGAGGTAAGAGCACAACCATGATGTGGCACCCCCTAAGGGTTAAGGGGCCCCAAGAGTGGCAGATTGGTGATACCGAGGCTTGAACCCCCAACCTTCTGATCAGTAACCCAGAGCTTTACCCACTGAGCAACCACCTCCCTATTACTTCCCTGGTTGCTCCCTTGATTGCTCCCCTGATTGCTGGTCAGAAATAGCTGGTGCATTGTTCTGGATTTTTAATTTAAGGTTTTCTCATGATTTTTTTTTGTTACACTGTATAAGCATGCTAGTAAAAGCCTGCCTGAGTTTTGTTACATACTGTGTAATAGTAGCCAGGGTATATGATGATCCACTTGGAAAAAAAGGACTTTGAAGAAGTGGTAGCAGAACAGTCGAGGAGGGGTTCAAGCCCGTGTGTCACCAAGTAGCCACTTTTGGGCCCTTGAGCAAGGCTCTTAACCTTCTCTGCTTCAGTATCATGAGTGTTCCTGTGCTCTGACCCCAGCTTCCTTATATGCAGGGATATGCAAAGAACAAATGTAATGAACATGTGACAAGTAAAGGCATCGATTATTCTTATTCTTGAGTATAATTTGTGGCTATTAGCATAACATAATATCTAAACCTTCCTCCATTTAGGACCAGCAGAATTTGTTCATCCTGGTATTAAACGAAGCACCAATGAAAACCATGTTATCTGTTTAAGTCTTGACCAGAGGTGCCTTTTGTCGAGTATCAAACTACATAAAAGCTTGCTGCATAATGCAATCACGACTATTCAGAACATAAGAACATCTCTTCTTTTACAAGCTTTCCAATCAAACCTTGTTCCTTTGCTGTACTGTGAATGCATTATAATTTCTTCAGGATTTGTCCAAGCAGTGGTGCTCTTCGACTGTGGAACGAGAGATCCGGTAGCCACCTGTCATATTGGTGTTAAAGGCTGTCACCGGGAGTTTACCCTCTTGACATTTGCTTTATCAGGCCCTCTGCTGTTCTACAGCACACCAGTTTAGCCCTACATTCCAATTCTTTGTGTCCTCGCAACCTTTCTGCCTCCACTGAAATCCGCAGAACAACACCCCCGCCCCTCTACACCCCATCCCTCCCAGATGCCGACCATATCAACAATTTAAATCTGGGCTTTGAAGATGTACACACACTTCCATCAATAATACAACACTGATCCATCATTAATTAGCTTGCTAATTTGCTGAGCTCTGTCCTGATCCGTGTGTGGAGATATTAAACATGCAGCAGGGCCCGTGAGGAACGACCTAATAATGAGTCAGTAAACATAAGGTGCGTTGCATATTAATATTCAAAGGGAAATAAAACGTCTTCCCTCTCTGTCTCTCCTTCTTCAGTCTTCAGATCTAAGCCATGGGAGTCTCTTGAGTCCCTTCTTCAGTTTTCCACCATGAAGAGATTGTCTCTGACTGTGTGGGTCGAAATTAACACTGATCCTCTCTGGCTGTTTTATTAAAACAAGTGGAGGTGGTGTCCTCTTCCACTTTTATGCGTGTGTGTGAGTGAGTGTGCGAGGAAGACTTTACACTTTGAGTGCATTACACTTTGTAATGAGTCGACCGCCTGGTGGAACGAAATGAATTAACACAATAAGGGTCAAGCGTCCTTCAGAAGGCAGTGGGTGTTTGCGAGAGAAATGTTGGCATAGCTATGGAGTACTTGATTCACAGGAATACATGAAGTGAACGATAAAATGCTTTGTGTTATTATAAGAAAATAGTCAAAAGAACAAAAATACTTCTCTGATTATGCTTATTACCAGCAAGTTCGACAAATAATTTTACTTCTCTTACATCACAGCAATTTACTTATACATGTATGCAATTTGGCATGTCTTCCTTGTACCCTGGGAGATAGTGGGAGCAGTCAAGCATGGTTTGAGGATTAAAGGGAGCATGGTGTAGTTATAGAGGGTGGAGGGACCAGTCAAGCAGTGGTTAAGGATCGGAGAATAAATGGTGCAGTGTTAAAGGTTGTAGGGACCAGTCGAGCAGTGGTTGCGAATCAGAGGGATCATGTTGCAGTGGTAGAAGCTAGATAGGCCAATTGACCACCGGTTGAGGATCTGAGGGAGCATGGTGCAGTGGTAGAGGATGGAAGGACCAGTTGAGCAATGGTTGCAGATTAAAGGGAGCCCCATGTAGTGGTGGAGGATGGAGGGACCAGTCGAAGAGTATTTGAGGATTGGCGGGAGAATGGTGCAGTGGCATTTGATGGGGGGACCATTTGAGCAGTGGTTTAGGACTGAATGGAGCATGGTGCATTTTTGGAGGATGGAGGAACTAGTCAAGCAGTGGTTGTGGATCAGAGGGAGCATGATGCAGTGCCAGAGGATGGAGGGATCATAAAGGTAAAGAGATGAAGGTCTGTTTCTAGTTTTGTAGCTGAGCTTCAACCACCCCTTCAATCCCAACACCACCTACTACTATAGCAACACCACCTACCACCATAACCACCATGCCACCCCAATAACACATATTACATAAGACACCACCTATTATTATAGCCACCCACGCACCCCAACACCACATATTACTATAGAACACCACCTATCACTATCACGACCAATCCACCCCAACACCACCTATTACTATAACCACCCACCTGCCCCAACCCACCTATTACTATAAAACACCACCCATTCACCCTGACACTACCTATTACTATAGAAACAACACCTATTACTATAACCACATACCCAACTAATACTATAAAGACCCGCCCACACCAACTATTACTATACCCAACACTACCTATTACTATAAACACCCATCCACCACAACCCCACATACCACTATACCCACCGATCCACCCCAACAACATCTATTACTTTGACCACCCACCCACTTCAACATCACCTAATAATATACCCACCAACCCACCCTAACACCACCTATTACTATAACCACCCATCCAACCCAACACCACATAACCACTATTACCACCCATCCACCCTCACCCTGCCTACCACTATAACCACTCATTTACCCTAACCTTTCTTTGTGCAGAAAGAGAGAGAGAGATAGCTCTGCATTATTCCCTGTGCAGAAAGATAGAAAGGGAAAAGGGGAAGGCAGAGAAAAAGGAATATTTGGGTTGCATTGATCTAGTCCACTCTATAATCATTTTGTTCATGCAGGCGATAAATCAGCGGGATGGCATTGCTGTGTTTTGTGAAGGGTACAATACCTCATCAGAACACTGCTGCAGCTCCTGATGGCTGTTAGTTGGCAGCCAGTGTTGGCTTTGTTTCTCCCAGACTGTGTTTAAAACAGCAGAATTCACTGTAAATGCGGTTTTCTGTGGAAGCCCTCAGACTCATTCACATTATTCACATGCAGGGATAAATAAGGATTCAAATACACACTGGGCCTCATTCATGCAGCTGTACACACATGCTGTACTTCACTACTGACTCACAACTGCCCAACAACATCCAATACACAACAGCAGCACATCAATACAAAACAACATCCGATACATAACAACACAACAATCAATACATAACACCGTTCGATACACAACACAACATTCAATACACAACAGCAACACATCTAAAACACAACAGCAGCACAACATCAATACAAAACAACATCCAATACATAACAACACAACAATCAATACAAAACAACATTAGATACACAGCAGCAACACAACATCCAATACACAACATCAATACAAAACAACATCCGATACATAACAACACAACAATCAATACAAAACACCATTCTATACACAACATTCAATACACAACAGCAACACAACATCCAATACACATCAGCAACAGGACATCAATTCACATCAATCAATACCAAACAACATCCAATTACATAACACAACATCCAATACACAATATCAACACAACAGCAATACAAAACATCAGATACACAACAGCAACACATCAAATCAAAACAACATCAGATACATAACAACACAACAATCAATACAAAACACCATTCTATACACAACATTCAATACACAACAGCAACCCAACATCCAATACACAACAGCAGCACAACATCAATACAAAACAACATCCGATACATAACAGCACAACAATCCATACAAAACACCATTCTATACACAACATTCAATACACAACAGCAACACAACGTCCAATACACAACAGCAACACATCAAATCAAAACAACTTCCGTTACATAACAGCACAACAATCCATACAAAACAACATCAGATACACAACATCGATACAAAACAACATCCGATACATAACAACACAACATCAATACACAACATCCAATACACAATAGTAACACATTAATACACAACATAAAAAGACAGCAAATTCCATATACACAACAACTTCTAATACATAACAACACAACATCCAATACACAACAACACAATTAATACACAAGAGCCATACAATACACAACACAATAATCAATACACAACATCTTAAACATAACAGCAACACGTCAATCAATACACAACAACACAACAATTAATATACCACAGCAGCCAAAACACAACAGCAACACAATCAATTCAAAACAGCATCCAATACACAACAGTGACACAACAACATCCAATACACAATAGCAGCAAAATAAATACACAACAACATCTAACACACAACTACACAAAAACATAACAGCAACACAATCAATAAACAACATCCAATACAACATTCTCTAAAAAGCAATGGCAATTGCACCACAATAGCAGGATTTAAACCTGTTGGAAGGTTGGTATCTTATTGGTTAAGACACTGGACTTTGCCTCTAAAGGTCATCAGTTCAAATCCCAGCCACACTAATCTGCCCCTTCTGGGCCCCTGAGCAAGGCCCTTAACCCCATAGTTGCTCAGTTGTATGAATGAGATACATTTTAAGTCACACAGTATACACAACAGCATCATTCAGTACACAACAGCAGCATCACAAACAGAAATACACAACAACATCAGAACACAACTTTATAACACAAGAAGTTATGTATGTAATCCTAGTTCCACGAGGGAAAGAAAGGCTGCGTCAAAACGCTTTGGGAACTTCTCGCGTTGTCCACGCTCTGCATCACGTGGAAAATCCGGCCAATGGGCAAGTCGTGATGTCAACAACAGGCGACGTCGTGAAAACCAGGAAGCTACAAAATGGGTAAGAGATGGAGCGACATTAGCTTCTGGAAAAAGAGAAGGTAAGGGCCGCAGGGATACAGGGAGTATAGCCTGTTAATGCAGCCTCTTGTTCCCTCAGGGAACTACATAACCCAGAGATGTTACCTTTCAGGAACTCGAGCTGCGTCTAAATGCTTTTGAAACGAGTGCCTAATCACGCCATACTGACCAGTCCCTGCCTAGTGAGTCTGAGTATCACCAACATGCAGGACAGAGGAGCCGGTAGTGGCTCTAATGCCGAGGTCATGGAACCCGACAAAGGTGATGGGGTGGACCAGCCCACAGCACTACATATGTCCTTTAGAGAAACTCCAGCAGACCACACCATAGAGGCCGCCATACTCCGGGTGAAATGAGCCTTGACTGAGAAAGAAGTTTGAAGACCAGAGGACTTATAAGAATAGGAAATGGCATTCACTGTACAACTGCTGACAGTCTGCTATTTGCAGGAAACATTCCCTATGTTTGCCATAGCAGACAAACAGCTGCTCCGACTTTCTCCATGGACTCGTCGAGTCGATTTTGCTTCTCCTGGTCGGGGGCTAGAAAAGGTGGAGGGCAGAATGCTTGCAGTACGACAGATCATGAGGGAGCCGTAGGCACCTTAGGCACATACCAAGTTTTAGTGTAGAGAAAAGCACTGGCCATGCCAGGGGCAAACTCCAGGACAGACAGGGCCACAGAAAGAGCCTGTAGTTCTCCGACACTCTTAAGGAAGAATATTGTCAGGAGAAAGGTGATCTTTACAGGCAGGTACCTAAGGGCCACCTCAGCCAAAGGCTTGAAGAGGGCTCAGATAGAGCTGCCAACATAACAATCAAAAGTCCCACACAGGCACTCTGGGTCGTATAGGAAACGTGTCATAAGAGGGGGTTTTCCCAGCGACTGCCCCACAGGCAGGTACAATAAGCCATGATAGTAAACACATAAACCTTTAGGGTTGATGGAGCCAACCCTGTGGCAAACTGTTGGTAAGATAAATACGCTTTAAGCCTCTTCCCTGTTCTGGCACCAAAGTGGTGGAATGAACTTCCCCTAGATGCCTATACAGCGGAGCCTCTGACTGTCTTCAAGCGACGGTTGAAAACCTACCTCTTACTGAAACACTTAAATTAGCACTTTTCAAGTTTGCTTTGTAGAATTCAAGAGTTATATTTATATTTAGTTTGTAATCTTGCGCACCAGTGTAGATTTATTCATTGCTAGAGACTCAAAGCACTTTTGTATGTCGCTCTGGACAAGGGCGTCTGCTAAATGTCACAATAAATGAAGCTGGGCAAGAAGGAACATACAGTCGGAATTCTGCTTGCATTTAAAGATCATGCATGCACAGATTTACACACAAAGCGTTTACCTGAACAAACGGAAGCAAGCGTCGCTCCATCGTTTACCCATTTGGTAACTTCCTGGTTTTCGCAACGTCGCCCGCTAACGATGTCATTACTTGCCTATTGGCTGGATTTCACATTTAATTCAGAGCGTGGACAACTCGAGGCATTCCCAAAGCGTTTCGGTGCAGTTTGAGTTCCTGAAAGGGAACTAATTATTAAATATACACCCAGATACACAACAGAACCATCAAACACAAAAGTAAGAAAATAAACACTAAATAAACAATAAGCTAAATGGTGACTGTGCATGGTCATTTACAGGTGATGCAAATTTGAATATAAACAAAAATCAGATAAAAAAAACGGCATGAATTTAGAGTTAGGTTCAATAGCATTTTCACACGTCTTTAGTTTAAGGTTGATGAGGGAGGCACATTGCTATTCTGTCCACGGCCATGAAATGATGGCACAGATGAACTCCAGATTTCAGCCGACTGAGGGAAATGGTTCTATATGATGCATGTGATGAGTTGAATTTTAAATTAACTGGCAGAAAATCAAAGATTAATGGAGAGATTTCTGCTGGAATGTAATGATGAGCTGTTTTCATATTATTTTAAAAAGCTTGTACTGGATAATAAGTAGAAGCGAGATGAATCGGAACGCCTGCTGTTTAATTCCGACGGAAAATTAATCAAGCCCCAGAAGAGCCACGGTAGCCTCTTTGTGAATAAAAAAGCAAAATATATAAATAAATTTATAAACTAATTAACAAGTCAAGCCAATATATCTGATATTATTATTTGTTTCTTATTGCTTATTTACTATCTAATCATTTATTTCTACGAGCATGTTGCCATGAACTTTCAGCACCATACATGCAAGAAAAAGTGCAAATGTAGAGATTTAACAAGCGTATATGATGAAGGATGGAAATGCATGGGTTGTACAGAAACAAAGTTTTTTTATGCTTTTATTGCTAAACTTATTTTCATTCTAAACAACACATACTGAAATTACATTTTGTGTCTTTAATTTGATTATATGTGCTATTTGGGGTGTTTCTACTTCAAAATCCAGAACACAATTATTGAAAAGAAATGACTTTTATTACTTTTGTGGTGTGAATAAGTAAAGTAAAATTGAGAAGCTTTAGAACTGACACATTCATGATACACATTTTGATTCACTTACATAATAACCTAACCTACTAATATAACCACCCATCCACCCTAACCTTCTCTAGCACCATTACCACCCCATTCACCCTAATCCCACCTACCCCACCATCCACTCTACTCTTTAGCACCATTACCAACCCATCCACTCTAACCTTATCTAGCACCGTTACCACCCCATTCACCCTAATCCTGCCTATACAATAACCTGCCATCCACTCTACTTCTCTTTCGCACCATTTGCACCCCATCCACTCTAACCTTATCTAGCACCATTACCACCCCATTCACCCTAATCCTGCCTACCCAATAACCAGTCATCCACTCTACTCCCCCTTAGCACCCTTACCACCCTAGCCTTCTCTAGCACCATTAACACTCTATTCACCCCAATCCTGCCTATCCAATAACCAGTCCTCCACTCTAATCCTCTTTAGCACCCTTACCACCCTAGCCTTCTCTAGCACCATTAACACCCTATTCACCCTAATCCTGCCTACCCAATAACCAGTCATCCACTCTACTCCTTTTAGCACCATTACGACCACACCCACCTTAACCTTCTCTAGCACCATTACCACCCATCCACCCTAATCCTGTCTACCCCATAACCAGCTATTTACTCTACTCCCTTTTAGCACCATTACCACCCTATTCACCCTAACCTTCTCTAGCACCCTTACCACCCCATTCACCCTAATTCTGTCTACCCCATAACCAGCCATACACTCTACTCCCCTTTAGCACCCTTAGCACCCTATCCACCCTAACCTTCTCTAGCACCCTTACCACCCCATTAACCCTAATTCTGTCTACCCCATAACCGGCTATACACTCTACTTCTCTTTAGCACCCTTAGCACCCTATCCACCCTAACCTTCTCTAGCACCATTACCACCCAATTCACCCTAATCCTGTCTACCCCATAACCAGCCATTCACTCTACTCCTTTTTAGCACCATAACCACCTCATTCACCCTAATCCTGTCTACCCCATAACCAGCCATTCACTCTACTTCTTTTTAGCACCATTACCACCACATCCACCTTAACCTTCTCTAACACCATTACCACCCATCCACCCTAATCCTGTCTACCCCATAACCAGCCATCCACTCTACTTCTCTTTAGCACTATAACCACCCATCCACTCTAACCCTGTCTAACATCATAACCACCTATCCACCTTAACCCTGCCTCCCCTATAACCACCCATCCATTCAAACCCCTTTCTACCCCATCTACATTTACATTTGCGACATTGAGCAAAGCAACGTACAAAGGTGCTTTGAGTCTCTAGCAATGCATTAATCTACACTGGTACACTAGATTACAAACTTAAGTTAAATCAGCCTACAACTCTGTTGAGTTTATTTTTAACAAAGCAATCTTGTAAAGTGTTAGTTTAAATGTTTCAGGAAGAGGTGAGTCTTCACCTATCGCTTGAAGATTCCGACATCGAGGGGAAGTTCACTCCAGAACAACATCTACCACCATACTCACCCATTCACTGATTTTCCGGAAACATTTTCATGTATTTCACACTTATTGCTAAATTGCTGTCATCTGAATCCCTGGTTTATTGTTTGTGTTTTTTCTTCTGTTTTTACACTTTACAGCTTTATATATTCCATATTTCGTATGCGTATTCAAGCCTCAGTTTATAGAATTTGAAAATGTCTTGGCGAATCTCCATGAACATGCTTTTTATCTGAAAAAACAAAATGTTATCACTCTATTGAATGAATACTAGAGTTCAGAATACTTGTATAACCAGTGTTTGCAATGTGTATTTCATATAACTCCATGCATCTTTTCCAAAACCAGAAATATTCCCAGCCTATGCATCTTCTACCATCGCTCTCTCTTTCTATTTCTTTCTCTATATATTTTCCTCAACCATTTAATCTTTAACCCACACCCCATCCTTAGTAAGATATGATCGATGGCCATTCAGTGTTCTGTATATTTATTCAACATTGATTTTTTTAATGCTAGTGGATATTCCATTTAGTTGGAATGCTGTGGAGGAGATTAATAATATTGACAAAGATGTACACTCTATGAATAATAGATATTAAATTCAGACTAATAAATTCATGGTTAAATCAGAATTTTGATCGTAGGCAGAAATGACTGAACTGGGATTGAATGGATAGATTTTGCCACATGGCTCTATAAAATGTTACCCAACAGAGGTTTGTGCCTATTTTGTTATTGCGTGTTTTTGATACCCAAGGTCAGGGTTGCCAGGTGTTCTTCTGGCTAACTACACTGAAAAAAGATTTATGGCCCAAAAATGGAGACTCATGAATGATTATGTTCCACAATATACTTTTTTATTTAGCTATTATGTACCATATAATTCTGAAATCCCTCAAAAACCTATAGACCTGCACACACTGTCTGCACCTACTCCCTGTGTTTGTCCTAGTATGTATTTACAGATACTGACTACATCAAATTCTAATTATATGCTTTAAAACAAGACCTGGGAAGCGATAATGTATTTTAAAATGATCACAGAAACCTTGCTTTTTTTAACCGCTCATCATGCTTCCTAAACTTGTTTAATCTAGTATAAAAAAAAAACATGACTCTGGATTTAATGGTCAATAAAAAATATCATACAGTCACTAAATCGTAAGGTCTATAAAACGCTAAGATTTCTAGGCTTACTGCTACTTCTAGCTGCTACTGAAATAGAAATTTGAGGCATCCAACCTTCCGTTTATTTATCTTTCCATGCATTTATTCACTTCCATCCATTCATTCACCAATCTATCCACTGACCCATCCATCCATCTAACCACTCAAACACCAATCCAGTCCATCGTTCCATCCATCCATCCATCCATCCATCCATCCATTCCTCCATTCATCCATCCATTCCTCCATCCAACTATCCACAACCCTCTTGAGTCTGGTTCATCTCAAGGTTACTTCCTTATCCCCTTTTGGGAAGTTTTTTTCTTGCCACAGTTTTTCTTGCATAATAATGAGTCAAACACTGATTGATGTCTATTAAAATTATCATGAGCCTGAAACCTTAAATAGAAAAAAAGCGCAAATGAGGCCACGGGTGTTGTGGCGAGTTCGAGTCTGGAGTTTTTACCATCATTTATTCCTTTAAAAATGTTCTGCTTGATGATGAACTGATGCGGAACTGTATGTTGGTGATCAGCAGATACACCAAGCGGCAATCAAAACAAGTGTAAAACAGAGCGCACGCTCGGCCCTGATTGGTGACTCGCTGCATATTTGATCCTCATAAATAAAACGGAAACGACTGATTTTGCAAAATGTAGTTGAGTAAAAATGAAAATATTTTATATAAATGTAGTGAAGTTAAAGCCTCCTTAAATGAAAATACTTCAGTAAAGTTCAGATATGCAAAAAAGCTACTTAAGTACAGTAATGTATTACATTTACTTCCTGAAGGGGAATAAATCTGAAATGGGATCTTCCAATGCAGTGGTCAGGTATACACATATAAAAAAAAAAACAAATAAAAAAACAACAAAAACATGGTGACACTCATGGAAGCTTGGAATTTCATGGAATCTCTTACTAGTTATGGATTTGACCGCACTGTTGTGCCTTAATGGGAAAAAAAAAAACATGCAGTCTATTATTGACATTACTTTGTGACAGAGTTCTAGCTTTTTAGTTCAGAGTTTTTGCTGACCTCTGCTCTTTCCCACACTCACGCCCTGAAGCTGACATTGATACATGGACATATTAGTTTAGCTAAGAATAGATTTCTCTCTGAACTGCATTATAATAAACAAAAAAAATCATGCCAGTCAATGCTAATAGAACTAGCAATGATTCATCCGGCATGCAGCAATTTAACAGCACAAACAGTCCATACGCTGTGTACCACTGCTGAATTTCATTATCACCATGATATTTTCCCAATGAGAAGTCACAAACTGTACTCATACAGCCCTCCTGTTGAATTGTTTTTTTTTTTTCTCAAACCCAAATTGAACAGCAGTGAAACAGGGAAACAAAAACCTCAGGAGCTCTGACGATCAGAGCCAAGCGAGTTTGATTAGGACTGAGCGTAAACTCCACAGGATGCAGGGACACCTGGAGTTTGGGAATCCCTGCTGGAGGCTGGTGTTAAATTTCATCAGATCCTGAGATAACATCTATTTTTGACAGTCACAGAGATTGCTCTTTTGGAGAAAGTCCATTTACTTGTTTGGAAACACTATAAATCACGTGTGTCAAACTCGAGGCCAATACAGCCTTGCAAAAATAATATTGAACCGAAATGCAGTATCTACTACTCAGCATTTTATTAAATTGTAATGTAGAGACCTCTCACACACACACACACACACACACATATACACTCTCAGATCTCACAATGCTGATAAGACGAGTTGAAATGAGTGCCTGTCTGGTGAGTTTATAATAAGAGTTAAAGGATTTAGAGATGTAAAAGTGTTGCTTTTTAGTGTGATTGGCTTGTTAACTTTAAATGCTGTATTGTATCACTTAAGGCAGAGAGCAAGTTGATTTACAACAAATAAGAGAAAAATTAAAATGTTTTAAACTCTATTTCTTTTACATTATTTTTAATATTCAAAAATAATAGAAATTCTTTTAAAGGGCTTGCACTAGTATTGGTAGTATTAGTTTTCTTTATGATGAACGCAAAGTTTATTCATTTTCAACAAATCCTGTCACCCATCCATCCATCCATCCATCTATCCATTTACCCATTCACCCACCAATTCATCCATTCATCCGTCCATCCATCCATCCATCCATCTATCTATTTACACATTCACCCACCAATCCATGCATCCATGCATCCATCCATCCATCCATTTACACATTTACCCAACCAATTCATCCATCCATCCATCCATCCATCCACCAATCCATCCATTTACACATTCACCCACCAATTCATCCCTCCATCCATCCATCCATCTACACATTTACCCACCAATCCATCCATCCATCCATCCATCCATCCATCCATTTATTTACCCACCAATCCATCCATCCATCTATCCATCCATCCATCCATCCATCCATTCATTCACCCACCAATCCATCCATCCATTAATTTATTTACCCATCCATCCATCCATCCATCCATCCATCCATCCATCTAATCCACTCATCTATCCAAAGTGATATCAACATGAAAACCTTCCAGAAAATATATTTGTAACATTTATTCTCATATATGATCAATATATTTATGCACGTCAAAATGGAGCAGTGTGATTGTAAGGTTTAAGAAGTACTAATAGTAAATCTTAAAATATATACTGTAAACAGTAAAAAAATGTTCATATATTTTAAGAACTATTATTACATCTTTTTCCTGCAATCACACTACTCCATTTTGACGTGCATGTTGCTCAGCTGAGAAAGTGGAACGTCCTCCTTCAGTTATTTATTGATTTATTTTAAGCTACTTTAAACACATTTTTCCTCAGCATACTAATTTTATCAGCATTTATTTATGTATATTATATATCTAGTATCTAGTAAATAAATAAATAAATAAATAAATAAATAAATAAATAAATAATATATATAT
>MU585527.1:690716-720603 GCA_024362625.1 Silurus asotus
ATATATATATATATATTAGTTTTGGTATTTCTTCTTTATTTTATTTTATTTTCCCCTGATGTATTTGTACATCATCACATCATTCTAGCTTATTTCCCAACAACAACAACACCTCCCATTGTGTTTTATTCCTCATTGACACTCGGAGGAAACGTTGATTACGCGAAGGGAAAGAAATCTGATTTCTGTATGTGTATAATAGAAGTCATTGTCAGACCTGCTATACAGAATGAAATTACTTTTCTTTGTAAACATGACATCGGGTTACAGTTTCACAAAATGTTAAAATTAGGTTTTTGAAAACATTAAAAGGGCTGTCATGAAGGGAAAGAGTGGTGTTTAAATTGGTAAAAATAAAAAAAAGGAAGCTTGATTGTAATAATGGTTGACATTGAGTTTTTGTTGGAAAGGCATTTGTCTCTGTGCTGCCCTTCAAAGTCTTGCTGTTTATATATTAGCATTTTTTTTTCAGCATGGACATTACAGAGAACACGCAATATTAAAATGATCTTATTATTGATTTCCAGTGTGGCATGGCTTTCATGCACAGTTGCTCATTTTGTGTGTGTGTGTGTTTCCTGGAGGTGTGAATGTGTGCAAGCCATCGCTAACAAGCCATTGGTTATTCATTTCCTTCTGCTGCTGGCTTCCTGCCCTTAATCTAGTTTCTGGCTATAGTGTGATTTATAAACTATGAATTATTTAAAGTGAGGAAACACTGCCATAACAGTTGAGTCAGCATATATAGAGCGGAGCATGTTCATCCCGCGGGAGGCCTTCTTGCTTTACGTTTCCTGCATTCATAGAAAATGTGTCTTTTTTATGTTTGCTTACAACGAGCTCCTGATAAGCGACAGACATGAACAGTTACCATTTGAACGCATATGCGTCGCTAATCTGCAATAAATTCGGCAATTTGTAGTTTAAATGTTTCGTTTCAATTCTTTTAAGGCGTGAAAATAAATGGAGGATTAAAGTAATTATTTACTCAGATATGTTAAAAGACTTTAAGTACCGAGTATTGTTTGAGCTAACGTTTGTATCCAGACCTCTGCTTCTTGCCTTTTTCAGCTGCTCCCCCTAGGGGTCACCACAGCGGAACATTCGCTAACATTTCCAAATATGGACCAAATACTTGGTGCAAAGCTAGCTCCATGAACATATGGTCTACAGGGGTTGGTATGGAACATTTTGAGTAGTCTACAAACACCTTTGGGTGCACCCTGTACCTTCTTACCTCTACTACATCAGTACATTAAATCCTCCCTTCACTTGAACTAGTGGATTTGTTGTGAATTTAAGTAAATAAGAAAAAAGTAAAGCTTTTTATACATATGATGTATGTATGTGTTTATCTACTGTCTGGAGACGTCTGGACAGAAATTATTTTCATGGAAGACTGCAGCCAAAAACGCATACCCCCAACATTGAAAAGGCTAAGTGACTTAATTATGCACAAAAAACACAGGAACTGGAGAACAAAAAATGGCAGCAGGTGTTCTGGACTAATAACTTAAAATCTGAAATATTTGGCTGTAGTAGGAGGCAAGTTGTTTGATGAAGTGCTGAAGAGAGGTACAATAATAAGTGTCTGCAGAACAGAGTGAAGCATGGTGGAGGTTTCTTGCAAGTTAGGGGCTGCATTTCTGCAAATGGAGTTAGAGATTTGGTCAGGATTAATAGTGTCCTCAATGCTGTGAAATGCAGCACCATCAGGAAAGCGTCTGATTGGTGCCAAATTGATTCTGCAGAAGGACAACATCCCCAAACATACAGCCAATGTCATTAAGAATAATTTTCAGTGTAGAAAAGAACAAAGAGTCCCGCAAGTAATAGCTTTGCCCACCACAGAGCCCTGATCGCAACATGCCCACCAGATGGACACCACATCCTCCGGACTAAAGAGGAGCTGGATCACCCTGCTTGTTATCAGCACTCAGTTCGAAAAGCCACATCTCTGAGGGTATGTGAGGGCATTAGGGTCTTGCATAGTTGAGCAAGACAATACTAACTGTATAGTGCATCTTTTACAATAGCATGACTTTATAGCAGTAAAAAAGGATACAGTGCTGTGGAGGATTTTTGATCCACACATCTATGCAGAATTGTTGCAATTAAGCTTAGACTCATTGAAAGTTATCGCAAATGCTGGATTGAAGTTGTTGCTGCTAAGGGTGGACCAATCAGTTATTAGGTTTAGGGGGCAAACACTTTTTCACACAGGGCCATGTAGTTTTGGATTTAGTTTTCCCTCAATAATAAAATCCTTCAGTTAAAAACTGCATGTTGTGTTCACTTGTGTATCTTTTACTAATATTTAAATTACTTTGATGATCTGAAACATTGAAGTGTGACAAACATGCGAAAAAATAAGAAATCAGAAATACACACATGTTTATACATAGTAGATGCTAAACTGCATTTCCCTGCTTAGGAGTCTGCGGAGCACAAAGGCATTTAAGGCTGTATCTATCTGTAAATACAGTCTGTAAATGAGCTGTTACTATAGAAAGCATAGCAATACAATAAGCACATGAATATAAAGCTGTAATTTGGCACCTTCAGACGAATCACATCTGAGAATTAAACAGCGCTATGGTGTAATACAAGTCATTTCTTTGTTAGGAATAAAAATTTGAAAGCTCACAGATGGGAAATAAAACCCGTGATACACTTGTCAACTGTCAGATAATTGAAATCCAAATAATGTGCAAAGTAGAAGTGTCTGTTGTGCAACTGCTGAAGTGCTAAAAAAAAAAAAAAAATACAAAAAAAGGCCAGTTGAGTGGACATTTGTTTCATGATTGAAAAACAAATTGGGGTAGCGAATCTGGCAACATACAAGATTGCGAAACTTCATGGTGCAGGAGGCAGCGAGCATCACAGCTGAAATAATAGGGATTAAAGCACTGCTGTGAACTCAGAAGATTGCAATGTTTAACATAATATTAACACAATAGCGAGAGAGAGACATCAGCCAGTTAACCGTGACATGACAAATACGATGATGGAGAGTTAAACCAGTGACAAAAAAACCCTAGAATTCCAGACCAGATTGTCTGTAAGCTGTGACATCACTATAAACAAACAGGTACTTCATAGACTTAAATGAACGCTGGCTAACAATCAGATCCAACCGTACACATCTGATCCAGAATTGGATCCTGAGTCTGTAATTAAACACCAAGAACAGCAGCGACGATAACTACAGCAAGATGTGTCTTTATGGTAAGTACTGAATGAGGTTCTCCTTTCCTCACATTCAAAAACACACTTCTTTGGGGACTTTCTTTTCGAGCAACGCTGCTGACGACTTCCATAACTAAATGAAGCATGGTGATGGGTGTGAAGATACCACTGTTCCTGCCCTTCCCCCCTTCGTGGATCTACCCACTTCGTCCAGGCCCTGCCTCTGGATAGTGTTCTCTTCGACTGGAGGCCACTATGTGCAGCTTGGAATGGTTTCTTATTAACGCCTTGGGTGTTTCCATGAAATTCCGGAGTAAGAACGGATTTGGACTGTAGTTAATGTCAACAGTCTGCTACATTGACTCAGGACTTCTTTTCACTTCTGATCATCATCACTGTACCATACAACATCATATATCTGCTATAAATGGACAATCGGTGCAACCCAGATGAGGATGTGGTTCTTTCTTGAGTCTGGTTCCTCGCAAGGTTTCTTCCTTATGCCATCTCAGGGAGTTTTTCCTTCACCACAGTCGCCACCGGCTCACTCATCAGGGACAAACTCACACTTATAAAGAACATCTTCACCTTTAATCACCACATTAACTGTGTAAAGCTGCTTTGAGACAATGATCATTGTTAAAAGCGCAATACAAATAAAAATGAATTGAATTGAATTGAATCTCGCTCTGATTGCATCTATGAGAAGGACCCATACCAATTCATGACATCATGAAGGAACATATAAATGAGAAATACATTGTTCTATCATACATACAAATCATTTATGTCCATATTTAGAATTAAAATCCAACTCTTAAATTAAGGTGAGTGAATTATGTGAGTGGTTTTAGAACCACTCACATACACCTTAAAGTTGGATTGCATTCGCTTCTATTTACTATATAGAACATTTTACGCTCAAATTTTTTTTTTTTTACGCAGAATTCCAAAAGCACATAATATTTTATGTAAACCTTTATACTATTCATATCATTAAACACCTTTATATTTACTATACGGACAAATGGGCACTATTTAAACATCCCATTCCACATGTAGTCCCCATTTATTGTTATAACAACCTCCACTCTTCTGGGAAGATGTTCCAACTAGATTTGTGGAGATATGTGGTTTATTCAGTTAATGTCAGGTACTGATGTAGGTGAGGTGGGTTGCAGTCGTGTTGAGTAGAGTCGATGTAGGAAATCAATAGCAGGAGATCTTCCACTCCAACCCATGTAAAGCATATCTTCATGCTAGAACAGGTTTGGGTCTTCTATACAATTGTGTCTCTTAACAGTTTGGGAGAAAAACAAATATGGATGGAAAAGTCAGATGTTCTAATACTTTTAATTATTTAATTTATATGGTGAGTACTGAGGTGTGAAGGGTTCCCCCCATTGACATCCCCCATCCCCACCCCAACCTGTGAAGGGGCTGAAGGCAAAACAGTTGAAATCTGAAATCTGTTTTTCAACTTGATGGTGAAGAATCACTGGAGATGTTCCCAAACACAGTGAGATCCCAAACCTTTGCTATGGAGTATTTTAAACACAGTTCAAGTTAACAAACAGAAGACAGAGGTCAGTATGCAGACATCATGTGCTGGTGTGTGATCAGTGAGAGTGATCATTTCATTGACCACTCAGTTAAAGTATGGCAGCAATAGACCTGCTCACAGGGATGTAATCAGAGACACAGAGAGCTTTTATTTCCCGAATGAATGATCTCAGACAAGATTCCTGTTAGACGGGAGACTAAGGTTCTGCTATGTTATGAGGTGAGTGACTGTGTGAAGGGTCACTTCACCTGGAGGATTCCACAAGTGCTTCATGGCTCGAGTATGCACAATGCTCATTAATAAGAAAAAGATACAGTACATTAATATTACTGCTGCTACTATTATTAGTACGAATCTGAGGTGCAAAAACAGTATGCAGTGTTTAGGGGCATCGGAAATTCCCTCATTTCATACTTTAAATATTGAACATCCGTAAAATTGTTTTTTGAAAATATTAATTATTCTCCTTCACTAGTATTTTATTTATGTACTTACCTCACTCTCAAGTTTCATTATTTGCTTAATTGTTGAATGTCACCTATTACCAATCTAAACTATTTTACTTTTTGAAAGAATTATTTTATTACATGAAATATTTAATTAAATATCTCACATTAGTTTTGGACAATTGAGTATGGAAAAAAATGTGGGCACTAATTACTGCTTATAATGGCCGCCACACACACACACACACACACACACACACACACACACACACAAAGGCCAGATTGGTTAAGGATAATGGTGCTTTATGCTTTATGGAAATGTTACAAGGAGGAAAAACACTGTTATAATAAAGGGACAGGAATAAAGTTTCGCTCATTAACATAACCAGAAAAAGTATTTCTAAACCTCTCTTTCTCTCATTCGCTCTCTCTTTTCTCTCTCTCTCCCTTCATATTAGCAATCAGTGGCCATTTACCATTTTCCATTTGACTGATCTTTGTAGCTGAAGGTGCCGCTGAGCTAATAGATTAAAGTCCTGAAATCAGAAGGAGCTTTATGAAGGTAATTAACCGCTCATATTTTCATGCTGAGCACGTTACCGTGCGTGAACAATGGCTAGCATAATGCTAATATGCTAACACACACTACACGCTACAACATGTCCTATTAAATGACAACATTCTTTGGTATTTATCTGTAATGCAGTAACGCACTGGGCGAGTGAATTCTGTGGAATTCAAATGGATGCTTTTCAAAACCTGTGATAAACAAAAAAAGGCTGTTTTATTCAGATGTTAAATGGATTCGCACATAGATGCAAAAACAGCACGATTAACATGATTATATTTTTTAAGAAAAATGTATAATACTTGTTTTTTAACATCAAAATACAATATATGGACACAAATATTGGGATTAGTTTTTCCCCACCAATATGTTGTTCACCCCCAAACTGTAGGCACATGGTAGATCAGTGGATAAGATACTTGATATTAGCTCAGAAGGTTGCCAGTTTAGATCCTAGCACTACCAAAATGCCACTGCTGGGCCCCTCAAGCCAGGCCCTTATGCCTCATTTGCTCAGAAAAAATAAATAAAAATAGACAATTGCAATTTGCCATTTATACATGAGGCAGATTTAGGAACATTAAACTTTTCCTTCACAAGACCTAGAAGAACCAAACATGTTCCAGCATGACAATGCCCCTGGGCACAAATCCAGCTCCAGGAAGACACGCTTGACATGAGATGGAGTGGAAGATCTCCTGCTATACAGCTCCATTGGGATAAATTGGAAATGGATTTGGGATAAATTGGAACTCTGACTGCATTCCAGGCCTCCTCACCTCACCTATATCAGTACCTGACTGCATCCAAAGACATTCTAAGAGTATGTTGTGAGAAAAGAGAGTTGTGAGAAAACCAACAATGGATATATATAACCATCTTCATATTTTGATCCATCTATCCATTTTGATCAATTTTCCATCCATCCATCCATCCATCTGTCCGTCCATCTTAAAACAGCCCATCTCACATCAACAATCATTCCACAATCACCAATCTCCTCATTCCTATGTTTGATATTAACATCTGAAGAACTAAAGCTCTTTACCTCTTACCTTCACTGCCACATGATTGACTAATTACATGATTGCATTAACATGCAGCTGTGGAATTTAAAGTGGATGATGAGCCTATTGGAAATGCATTATCACACCTTAAAGCAGCATTTTGTTTAACTCACATGAGGGCCAAAGATACAGCAAAACATAAGTGTCAGATTTATTGTAACACAAAGCGTGTGCAGTTACAGCATTCGGAATAGATCTTATCAACAAACTCGCACCAGAACAGATGAACTCATCAATAATAAACAGCTCTTGTAGTTTGCTGCTTTTACTTCAAAGGTTTTTAGACGTGTACAACACAAATTCTACTTTTATGACATTTGGCAAACACACTTCCAATTCTCATTTATACAACTGAGCAGTTAAGGGTTAAGTGGCAGCTTGGTGGTGCTGAGATTCAAACTCATGCCCTTCTGATCAGAAGTCCCACAACTTAACCAAGTTGCCTATTTTGAATCATTTGGAAACAATTCTGAAGGTTTTTTTAAATCGTAGATGACAAAACAGTAGGACTTTCCAAAACAAAGTTCAAATCTCATATAGGAATTCTACATGGTATTATTCCATAAAGTTATGTTCTGCCTGAGTGCCTAAATTCTTTCATTCTGCACATATTATTGTATTTTTTTCCCCTTAACGTGACACATTTTCAAATAATTAAAAGCTTGAACTATTTACGATATTTTGGTATTACATAAAAAAAATTATGAGTATCTGTGAACAAGTCAAACATTCAAAATAAGTGTGAATACAAACTGTCTGAAACACAGGAAGGCCATTTCATCACACTTTTTCCAGATTCATCCTATAAGTTCTGAAGGATATTTGACCCTACAGGCCACCCGATATTTACCCACCACTGGGCATTTTATCCACTTTTGTACACTCTAAGAGCACTCTAGAGAGAACGTTATCAAGTTGTATCTACAATAAGAAAATCATAGGAGGCACACATTTTTTTTAACCATGCGGCACCAAGTGGACATTCCTTTATGTTTTTTTACTCAATCAGATTCACTGGGATTTTTAAACATGAAGCCACCACAGGATCTGCAAAAGTCACTAATAATTACACTGATCAGCGACTACCTACCTAGTGTTGTGTAGGTGCCACCAAAAAAGCTCAGCGGCATCGATGCCTGGGGTCCACAAGACCTCTGAAGATGTGCTGTGGTATTCTGCACACAGATATGACACCTTAATAAAATCCAGAGCCCAAAGATTTCCAGCAGAACATTTCCCAGATCACTGCACACACATCTTCACCGGCTCACCTTCACATAGTTTATCTTGGTGCCATCTTTTCACCATGTAACACACACACACACACACACACACACACACACACACACACACACACACACACACACACAGCTGTCATTCATGATTTGATTAATTAGACCAGGCCATCCCTTTCAATTGCCTCATAGTCAATTCAATTAGATTCGATATGATTCGATTCAATTTGATTCGATTCGATTCATTTCAATCGATTTGATTCAATTAGAAATCAATTTTTTATTTGTAGTGCACCTTTAAAAGCTTTGCGACAGTCTTTATTGTAAAGCAAAAAAGTGCTATACACATAAAACTAAAGTGAATTAAGTTGAGTTTTTAGAAAGTAAGAAGAAATATGAATCAGCATTTATTGTCTTTTTGCCACTTGTTTACTTGTTTCTGGCTGTTTTGCACTTATTAACAGCCACCAAATTCTCACTCCTGAGGATGTGTTTTTGAGTTCCGACGTGGTCTCCTTGTAAGCTTGTCTGTTTCGGTGTTACTGAGATGTGGACAAATATACATTACTTAATTTAGGTAGTGATGAAGGTGAGGTGTGGAGGCCTGGGGTGCAATTCTTTCCAAAGGTGTTCAATAACAGGAGATTCATTCCAACCCATGTAAAGCAGATCTTCATTAAGCTGGATTTATGCACATTGGCAGTGTCATGCTGGAACAGGTTTGGGTCTCCTGGTTAAGGTGAAGGGAAAAATATGGTAACAATTTGGATTAGCAAAAAAACATTATTGTCATTGTAGTGATACAACTAAATTTGTTATAAGAATTACAAAAATTACACTATAAAAATTACACAGAAGAATAAACAAAAGATAATTGCAATAAAATATAACAATATATGAAAGGATATATGTGCAGTAAGAATTCCTCAGTTCGAGAACATTATATTCATCTTTTATAGAGCATATAGCTCTATAATTTTATTTTTAAATACGATGTATGTTCAATTTGTTTGACTGCTAAAGGACAGTCATTTTTTGTATGAAATTTAGCCCTGTATGTAGTTACTGCTAATTTTATGGCTGTTTAATTATACTCCTAAGAAAGTACAAAACAAAATAGCTGAAAAGCTACAAAGATAAATTAAATTAAGTGTTTTTCAATAGAATTTTTTACCATGAACTCGTATTTCTATTACTGAAATCGTACTTCTATCACATCTCAGACGAAGCCCCGTCCCTACCTTGGCTACTCAGACCACAACTGAGAAGATGTACAGAACACATTTAACAAGCGTTCAAGACCAGCTCGAAAGCAGGTGAAAACCTGGCCAGCAGGATCCATGTCTGCTCTCCAGGACTGCTTTGAATTGGACATGTTTAGGGAGGCTGTAACCAATGGCGATTTTATCAACTTGGAGGAGTCCACATCCTGAGTGACCAGCTACATCGGTGTGCCTTGATTACGTGAACGTCTCCAAGACCATCACCACACGCTCCAACCAGAAGCTGTGGATGACTGCTAAGGTTTATAAACATTCCTGTCAGAGTGCTCAGGGAATGTGCTAGCGGATGTCTTCACCGACATCTTCAACATCTCTCTGAGCAGCACAGTTGTTCCTACGTGCCTCAAGACAACGACAATCATCCCAGTGCCGAAGAAGTCTCCTGCCTCAAAAACTATTGTTCTGATGCACTCACACCCATTGTGATGAAGTGTTTCGAGAGGTTAGTCATGAGGGACATCAAGACCCAGCTACCAATCTCACTGGACACCACGAAGTTTGCGTATCGTCCAAACCGTTGCACAAACGATGTCATTTTCAAAACCATCTGGCCCTCACCCACCTGAACAATAAGGACACCTATGTACAAATGCTGTTCATAGACTTTAGTTTAGCATTCAACACAATCGTCCCCCAGCACCTAATTGAGAATCTGAGTCTTCTGGGCCTAAACACCTCCCTCTCCAACCGGATCCTGGACTTCCTGAGTGGGAGACCTTGGTCAGTCCAGATTAGGAACAGCATATACAGCACCACCACCGTGAGCACTGGGGCACCTCATGGCTGTGTGCTCAGTCCACTGCTGTTTACTCTGCTAACTCACAACTGTGTAGCAATGCACAGCTCGAATCACATCATCAAGTTCGCTGATGACACGAAAGTAGTAGGTTTGATTAGCAAGATTGATGAGTCAACATACAGAGAGGAGGTGCAACAGTTAACAGCCTGGTGTGGGGCCAACAACCTGTCTATAAACATTGACAAAACTAAAGAGATGGTTGTTGACTTCAGAGAAGCACAAAGTGGCACTTCTCCATTAATCATCGATGGATTCTCCGTGGAGGTCGCCAGAGCACCCAATTCCTTAGTGTACATCTGGCGGAGAACTTCACTTGGTCACTTAACACCAGCTCCATCACCAAGAAAGCCCAGCAGCGTCTCTTCTTCCTGAGAAGGTTTAAGAAATCCCATCTTTCTCTCCCCATCCTGACCATGTTCTACAGAGAAATCATCGAGTGCATCTTGAGCAGCCGCATCACTGCCTGGTTTGGGAACCATTTCGGATCGCAAGACCCTACAGAGGAAAGCAAGGACAGCTGAGAAGATCATCGAAGTCTCTCCCCTCTATCATGGACATTTACACCTCACGCTGCATCCCCAAATCCAACAGCATTGTGGATGACACCACTCACACACACTCTTCACCCTTCTGCCTTCAGGAAAGAGGTTCTGAAACATTTAGTCCTCACATGCAGACTGTGTAACAGTTTTTCCCTCAAGAACTCAACACACACTCATACTTATTTCACACTTCCATGTCTGCAATACCACCCATATAATATTATTTATTATTACACAACAGTTAACATGCTGTTTTTTTGCACATTCACTTGACTGCTGTTATTGCTGTTTTGCACAACCTTTTTTTGTTACATTTTGTGTTATTTACAAGTAAACTCCTGTATCCACTGCACTGTATAATATACAGTGGGTTTAACGGCGGCACTATTTCGTGTTTTGTATATTTGTCCTACGCTGTCTTGTGTTGTCTTTGCTCTGTCTTGTCTTGCACTGTTAGCACCAGGTTGCACACGATGCACTTTATGTGACAAGGACACTTAGGACACTTAGGACACTTTGTTTTTCTGTTATGCAGCTTTATGTTGTTTGATGTAGCAACCGGGGTTCTGGAAGAACATTGTCTCATTTTACTGTGTACTGAGTCAGCTATATATGGTAGAAATGACAATAAAAGCTTCTTGACTTGACTTGATTCGAACCAAAAAATAAATAAATGTTCCTGTGCTTTAATGGAATCTAAATTTTTTTTTAATTTTGTTTGCATGGAACTGAAGATAAGACACAGGATAGAGGTACATGTATTAGCGTGGGTGTCGGACTTAGCAGTGTAAATTGATTGACCGAATGTAGCGACGCAATGAACAACTGCTTGGTGCTGGTCCTCTAGGGGGCGAGAAAAAGCGGGAGTTAGAAGGAATTGGAACAAAAAGAAAGCGTGATGTATTTAACCAATTTTGACCAATGGCATGAAATAAGTGCATAGAGAATAACCTCCACTCTTCTAGGAAGATGTTCCACTAGATTTTGGAGTGCGTTTGTGAAGATTTGTGTTTATTCAGCCACAAGGGTAAGGAGGCCTGGGCGTTGAGGTCGGAGCTTAAGATAACACAAGCAGGCCACTCAAGATCTTCCAACCTATTTAAAGAATACCTTCATGTAGCTGTCTTGGGAAACTAGCTTCCTCCTGCATCCAAACACATGCTACCACATGCCTCCAACTTTGTTCTAACACTCTGGGGAAGAAGCACATATGGCAGTCAGGTGTCTCAATGTTAATAAAATTTTTTTTTTAAAATGTGACACATCCATTGACATATCAGGAAACAAGCAGAGTGGGTGGAGCTTATGCTTTCTAGGATGCTAAACTTTAGATATAAAGATGTGATGCTCAGAAGTGGACAACATTTTGAAAAACATATTTTTTAGTCGAATATGTTTAATATTTAAGCCCCTCTTTTAAACATTTGGTGTCTGAAATAAAAATTCTGGATTTTTTGTCTTGAGTGCTAACAGTGTTTAGAATGGAACAAAATAAAGGAATCACATGTTTGATGTATTTAAAATGCACCCAGCATGTAGTAAAAGCTTTTTCTCCCCAGGAGATGGGTGACCATGGAAACACGCAAGGACTCTCCAGCTACGCTGCATATTGAGAAGGTGAACTAAAATAGACGTGCTGTTGCTTTTAATGTACGCAGAATTGCTGGCAGAGAAAAATGCGCAGTTAAATCGTTTACAGAATATAAAATGGACAAACACAGACACAAAATCTTGTTCGATGAAGGCAGTTTAATTTGCTGCCTTGGAGATAAAGTATATGTGGGGGTTAGTGTGTGTGGATGGGTTTTGTATCGATATACACTATATGAAAAAAAGCAATAAGACATTGCTTTTTCTAGCCATTTATTATTCTTCCTCAAACGATTACCACAAAGTTGAATGCACACGATTGTCTTTGGATGCATTTTTCCCTTCACTTCAACTAGGAGGCCCAAACCTGTTCCAGCATGACAATGTCTCTGTGCACAAAGCCAGCTCCAAGACCTGTTTTGAGCTAGCACCACACTGACTGAAAAGAGATTACAGTGGTGAAGAGGAGCAACTTTAAAAAAAGCTGGAAGACCCCCCCACAGGTCTTCAGGAAACAAATATGAATGGAAGCCCAAGGACCAGACGGAATCTCACCAGCCTGTCGAAGAGCCTGTGCACACCAGCTGGCATCTATCTTTTCACACATCTTTAACAGATTACTGGAATTGTGTGAAGTTCCTGCCTGCTTCAAACGTTCCTCCATCATCCCAATTCCGAACAAACTAAAAATCACTGGACTTAACGACTACAGACCAATCGCGCTCACATCTGTGGTCATGAAGTCATTTGAGAGACTGGTGTTGGCTTATTTCAGGACATCACTGGACCCTTGCTGGACCCCCTTCAGTTTGCTTACCAAGCAAACAGGTGTGTGGACGATGTGGTGAACATGGGACTGCACTTCATCCTGCAACAGGGACTTATGTAGGGATCCTGTTTGTGGAGTTCTAGTCCTTAAACACCATCATCCCAACTCTCCTTCAAAACAAACTAACCCACAGCTCTGTTCCGAGATCTACCTGTCAGTGGATCACCAGCTTTCTGACAGATAGGCAACAGGTAGTAAGACTGGAAAAATTTATGTCAAACCGCTATACTATTAGCACTGGTGCCCCCCAGGGATGTGTTCTTTCCCCTCTACTCTTCTTCCTATACATCAACGACTGCACCTCTACAGACCCCTTTGTCAAGCTCCTGAAGTTTGCAGACGACACCAGTCATCAGGAGAACCCCCCCTGCAATCCCCCCAATCATCATCATAAACAGCACTGTGGCAGCAGTGGAGTCATTCAGGTTCCTGGACACACATCTCTCAGAGTCTAAAGTGGGACAATCACATTGACTTCATTGTTAAAAAGGCCCAACAGAGAAGGTTCAACCATCCACGGGAGCTGCTCAAACAGTTCTACACAGCATTCATCAAGTCTGTTTTGTGCACTTCAATAACCGTCTGGTTTGGGCTCAGCTTCACAATCAGCCATCAGAAGACTACAGATGACGATTTGAACGGCTGAAAGGATTATTGATGCTCTCCTGCCCACTCTACAGGAACTGTACACATCCAGGGTGAGAAAAAAGGGCCCAGAAAATCACCCTGGATCCATCAGATCCAAGCCTTATGCTTTTTGAACTTTTGGCGTCTGGCCGACGCTACAGAGAACCAAATACCAAGACATTGAGGCACAAGAGAAGTTTCTTCCCCCAAGCAATTTAGCTCATGAACACTTAAACGCTTTGTGCAATAATACTTATTTAGTTTATAAAAACATGCAATAACTTTATACTTTTAGTCTTTTTAAATTTTTTTTTTTTTTTTTTTTTTAGTCAAGGGCCTTGCTCAGGGGCCCATGAGTTGTGGCTTGGATTTAAACCACAACTTTCAGATCCAAATTCTAATGCTTTAACTACTAATCCCCCCCCCTCCTCCCCATATTATGAATGAATGACAAACACTGAGCAGTGAAAGTATTAAAATGAATAAAAAAGGAAAATGAGAAAGTGGATGATATTTGGATGACCAGGTCTACAAACTCCATACCTTTTTATCTAATCCGTTTCAGTGTGTGTCTTCATTCACACCAATCGGCATCGATACATAGTCTCACCCGGCATTAGCACAACGAACGTGTGTGTTTGTGTTTCGAAGTAAATCCATAATGATTTTCGATTCTCATTACTCAGATCATCCAGAAGCACGTGTGTGTTGTATGGATGCCCGTGTCTGAGAGGCTCTCAATAATGTCCATTCCCTTCCTATAAAATATAATGATAATAAATAAAACATTTACAACCTGAGATCATCCCTAAGTAAATGAATCAGTGATTATTTTTTTACACGTGTTCGCATAAACAGAGAAAAGCCGAATTTGAGGCCTGTGCTTATCTTAAGGTGATTAGATGTGTGGATGCTGCTGCTGATAACTATTAAAGTGAGAACTTATTTTAGACTGTATGGACAAAAGTTTGTGGACAAAAGTAAACAGAAGTAAGAATTCCAAGAATACAGAAATACACAGTTGATGTATTTAAAGTATTTAAGAAGACCAAAAATGGAGGTTCTGGAGGTTGGTTCAGGTTTTATTTGCAGAAAGCTTAAACGGTTTCCTCCCTAACTCGATGTGGGCACTGAGGCAGTTAAGAGCGTGGGGTAAATGTTCTACTCACTGAAGTTAAATGCAGTATGTAGGCAGCATGCCTGATGTAGTCAGAGGTTGTATAAACTGGATTGGTAAGCTGGGACTGGTGTTCTTGGTGCTATTATACATGCAATTTACATACTTAATGTTGCACACTTAAATATTGTATATATTTCTACATATATTGTGCTCTAAACACATCTTGAAGTAATTGTAAAATTTTTATTTTTACTTATAAAGACAAATATGGAGTAAAACTAAATTCCTCCACAGCGATGGGAAAGACACTTCCAGTTACCGCAAACGCTTGATTGCAACTGTTGCCACCAAGGGGGCACAACCCGTTATCAGATGTAGGGGGCGATGCATTTTGTATTGGTTTGGGTTATCTTTAAGTAATATTAGACTATGTATGTATTTTTATCTGTCTGCCTTCATCTATCTATCTATCTATCTATCTATCTATCTATCTATCTATCTATCTATCTATCTATCTATCTATCTATCTGTCGGTCTGTCTGCATCCGTCCATCTCTATCTATCTATCTATCTATCTATCTATCTATCTATCTATCTATCTATCTGTCTGTCTGTCTGTCTGTCTGTCTGTCTATCTATCTATCTATCTATCTATCTGTCTGTCTGCGTCAGTCCATCTTTATCTATCTATCTATCTATCTATCTATCTATCTATCTATCTATCTATCTATCCATCTATCTATCTATCTATCTATCTGTCTGTCTGTCTGTCTGTCTGTCTGTCTGTCTGTCTGTCTGCATCCGTCCGTCCATATCTTGTCTGCATCTGTCCGTCCATATCTATCTATCTATCTATCTATCTATCTATCTATCTATCTATCTATCTATCTATCTATCTATCTATCTGTCTGTCTGTCTGTCTGTCTGCATCCGTATGTCTGTCCATCTCTATCTATCTATCTATCTATCTATCTATCTATCTATCTATCTATCTATCTATCTATCTATCTATCTATCTATGTGATTAATTACAGTAAGTGAAAGATTATTTTTGGGATCCAGATGGATCACTATGGTCACCACATCGTCCCATCATTAATATACTACAGCTAAATTTGTAAGGGAAGTTCTAGAGAAACATTGGATGCATTGGATTGGACTGATCTAAATCCGTCTCGATGTGGGAGTCACACGTCTGATTTTGACTTTGTTTATTATCAGCAGGGGTGATTACAGGCCTGACAACATCCATGCTGAGAACCATCAGGAAAAGGGGGAAGTCTTTGCTGTCAAGCTTTCTGTCTTTTTTTTCTTGTACGTGTCGTAAAAAAGAAAGTTCTCTGCGTTTTCTTGCAGGACCATAATTACACCCTTCTCTGGTGTGAACACCTTCAGGTGTGATGGCAAAAGCCCAGTACACAGGCACACAAAAAGCTTTGATGTGTTTAATTAGCCCTGAAAATGTACCTTCCATAATCAAGGAGGGGATTGCGGGAAATCCTGGTGTACTGGGACAAACCTCATTTGACATTAAAATCATAAACAGGGTTTATTGCCCTGATTTTTTTGGACAGGTTTGTTTTTCCAAATTGACTTCTCGCCCTTTCTCGTGAGTGAACCCCCCTACATGGGGTTGTATTATACAGATAGATAGTGTACATGCTGCAGATAAGTCCTGGACAGCAGGAGGACTCGAAGGAAAAGACGTCCCCTCTCACTAAGTTCCTCTGGTCAGTTCGAACTAGCTTGTTTTTTATTTTTTTAGGTAAACACACCGCTTGCTAATAAGGAGAACATGTTGTGGATCAGTACGTGATGGTTCAGCTTGTGCTAATTGGCTCTTAGAAAGGGGACGGAAGTATCGCGGGACCCAGGTGGACCCCGGTTTCGACTCTGCTGTGTGGCTAATTATTTACTCTGAACTCTGTTAGCATGGGCAACAGCACGATCCAATAGATTAATCATTGTATTTAAGCACTCTAGCTTATGCCTTTTGAGTTGTCAACAAGATAAGGCAAATAAAATCAATTTTATGGTTACAAAGTAATTATCTGGTGCAATCAAAGCATCAGGTTAAACATCAGTTATATCAAATATCATTATAAAAATAATTAGCCATAGTTTTATGAGAATTCTGGTAAAAGTGTACATCCAGGATAATCTGATGAAGTAGAAGTTGCGCATAGTCGGATTTACATACATGATGATTGTTGATTTGAAGCAGATGTTGGGCTGAAGGGTTTTTCTGTTGCCTTCAGTTTGTTAGCATTTGGAATTTTGTTTCAGTCTTAGCCTGACATTATAAAAATAAAGTTTGCTATTTCTATCCACAGGATATGATGAATTATTCTATAACACAAGTGCCCATCTTTGGTATTGGGATTAGTAACTTTCAGACCTCTCTTTTATCTAAACATGATCTTGACTTGGACTTCCAGTATTAAGCCGGTCTAACTTGATCTCATGATGTCCAGGTCATGGAGGTTTATTGAGCTTGGAAATAATGATCTTAGCTACCGTTCTATTAGGGGTGTTAATCGATTAAAATAATAAAAAAAAAAGGGATTAACCGCATGATGAATCAGTGTTGATTTGAGACTTGGCACATCAGTAAAATAAATGTTTACTATTTAAAATGTATTGTTTGGTGATGTTAATTTATTTTTAATATCTTAGTAAAAAAAAGAAAGATTTTTTTAGATCATATTTAGAACATATTTGCGTCGCTAAAAACTATTTATTTACATATTATTATTAGTTGATGTGCTCTACTTTTATTATTCGGAAAGTAACCCAAAATTTGTGACCAATATTTCACTTATGTCAGAATTTCTCGTAGATTTTTTTTTATATATATATCTGTGTAAAGAAAGGAAATCGTTAATTAATGTGTGTTGTGTTGAAGTTTTGAATTTTTACTTTTATGTTTATTAAAAAAATAAATTATTATAATAAAAAAAATATATATATTATATTTTGTATTTATATATCGTTATTAATTGATGTGCTCTACTTTTATTATTTGGAAAGTAACCAATAATTTGTGACCAATATTATAGGTAGATTTTTCGTCACTAACCGCTGCTGCTACGTGAACATGACGTATCAACACTACGGAGATGGAGGCGTGTCCTGAGAGTCACATAGAATACAGATTAACATGGCAGAGGTAGAGCTGCGACTTCCTGGAGTCACAACACTACAGCATTTTTTGCACTACGAAAGCTTGTTTGTGAAAGGGGCCATGTGTTAGAAGTCAGAAGGCACTTAAAGTTAAATGGTAATTTGCTGTCTGTCTGAATTTAAGAAATAAAAGTGAACTATCTGTACAATTTTGAATTACCTTTGAGTTTCCTTCATTTGAATTAGGAGGCCCAAACCTGTTCCAACATGACAATGTCCCGGTGCACAATGCAGCTCCATGAAGATCTGCTTTACATTTTCACAAGCACACTCCAACATCTAGTACAACATCTTCCCAGAAGAGTAAAAGTTCTTATAACGCTGGACGCAGCTCATCAGGAATGTTGGGTGATGTTCAGTGTTTGGACATCTGTTCATTACAAGTTGACTTCCCACACCAGTATTACTGTCTCTATCCAGATGATTCAGTGCGAGCCACTGGGAGTGGGAGTTGCGTGTTTTTCAGCAGTTAATCCACTGCTATGAAGCTCATTACGCTGAAATGGAAAGTCAGTCTGAGTCAGTCTCCAAAACGTAATCAAGCGGCATTCAGAGTGAAATAAGGCCGATTTGAAAGTGAAATCGTCATGTCTTTGTCCGTGTTGTTACAGACTTCAATTCTGCTCTGGTTCCCTTTGATGCTGTGAATTTGATCACCTCAGGCACTGCAATCTAAAACGCAGGAGTTTGTTTTCATTCGTGAAACTGTGCAGACAAATTAAATGTTTTGGGAAATACATAAGCGATTGTCGGTCAGGTTTAATGAAATCTAATTGTTTTGACTTGTTTGGAATCGAATGCGCTGAATATTAAACAGCTTCTCTTTTATTTTATTTCAGAAACTGCAGAATAACAGAGTGAAGACACACATTACATTTAAACAGTGAGGCAGAAACAACAGAGTGAAGCTCCAAACCAGTACATTTCACCATGCTGAACACACGCTAAACACACGCTAATCACACGCTGAACACACACCGAATCCACGCTGAACACACGCTAAACACACACTGAACCCACGCTGAACCCACGCTAAACACACTGAATCCATGCTGAACACACGCTGAACCCACGCTGAACACACGTTAAACACATGCTGAACACACGCTAAAAACACACTGAACCCATGCTGAAAACACGCTAAACACACACTGAACTCATGTTGAACACACGCTAAACACACACTGAACCCATGCTGAACACACGCTAAAGACACACTGAACCCATGCTGAACACACGCTAAACCCACGCTGAACCCACACTGAACACACGCTAAAGACACACTGAACCCATGCTGAACACACGCTAAACCCACGCTGAACACACGATAAACACACAGTGAACCCATGCTGAACACATGCTAAACATACACTAAACCCATGCTGAACACATGCTAAACACACGCTAAACCCATGCTGAACACGCGCTAAACATACTCTAAACACATACTTAACCCATGCTAAACACACGCTAAACCCATGCTGAACACACGCTAAACATACACTGAACCCATGCTGAACACGTGCTAAACATACACTAAACACATACTGAACCCATGCTAAACACACGCTAAACCCATGCTGAACACACGCTAAACATACTCTAAACACATACTGAACCCATGCTAAACACACACTAAACCCATGCTGAACACGCGCTAAACATACTCTAAACACATACTGAACCCATGCTAAACACACGCTAAACCCATGCTGAACACACGCTAAACACACACTAAACCCATGCTGAACACACGCTAAACATACAATAAACCCATGCTGAACACACGATAAACACACACTAAACCCATGCTGAACACACGCTAAACATACACTGGACCTGGGCTGAACACATGCTAAACACATGCTGAGCACACGCTCAACATACAATAAACCCATGCTGAGCACACGCTAAACACACACTGAACCCATGCTGGACACACGCTAAACACACACTGAACCCATGCTGAACACATGCTGAACACACTAAATACACGCTGAACACACTAAACACACTGTGAACCTATGCTGAGCACACACTGAACGGAACACACACTAAACACACATTGAAAACACACTGAACACGCTAAACACATCCTGAACACATGCTGAACACACTAAACACACACTAATCACACGCTGAACACATGCTGAACACACTAAACACACACTGAACACACTAAATACACGCTGAACACACTAAACACACGCTGAACACACCCCGAGCACACGCTGAACACACGCCAAGAACACACGCTAAACACATCCTGAACACATGCTGAACACACTAAACACACACTAATCACACGCTGAACACATGCTGAACACACTAAACACACACTGAACACACTAAATACACGCTGAACACACTAAACACATGCTGAACACACCCCGAGCACACGCTGAACACACGCCAAGAACATGCTGAACACACAGTGAACAGAACACACACTAAGCACACACCAAAAACACACTGAACACACGCCGAGCATACACTGAACACACAGTGAACAGAACACACACTAAGCACATGCCAAAAACACACTGAACACACGCCGAGCACATGCTGAACACACACTGAACAGAACACATGCTGAAAACACGCTGAACACATGCCGAGCACACGCTAAACACACAGTGAACAGAACACATGCTAAGCACATGTCAAAAACACACCGAACAGAACACACGCCGAACACACACCGAGCACACACTGTACACTCTGACCATGCTAAACACTGTACACACTGTACACTCTGACCATGCTAAACACACTGTACACAGTGTACACTCTGACCATGCTAAACACACTATACACTGTACACTCTGAACATGCTAAACTCACTGTACACACTGTACACTCTGGACATGCTAAACACACTACACACTGTACACTCTTAACATGCTAAACACTGTACACACTGTACACTCTGAACATGCTAAACACACTGTACACACTGTACACTCTGACCATGCTAAACACACTGTACACACTGAACATGCTAAACACACTGTACACACTGTACACTCTGACCATGCTAAACACACTATACACACTGTACACTCTGACCATGCTAAACACACTGTACACACTGTACACTCTGACCATGCTAAACACACTATACACACTATACACTCTGACCATGCTAAACACACTGTACACACTGTACACTCTGAACATGCTAAACTCACTATACTCACTGTACACTCTGACCATGCTAAACACACTGTACACACTGTACACTCTGAACATGCTAAACACACTATACACACTGTACACTCTGACCATGCTAAACACACTACACACACTGTACACTCTGACCATGCTAAACACACTGTACACACTGTACACTCTGACCATGCTAAACACACTGTACACACTGTACACTCTGACCATGCTAAACACACTATACACTGTACACTCTGATCATGCTAAACACACTATACACTCTGTACACTCTGACCATGCTAAACACACTATACACTGTACACTCTGATCATGCAAAACACACTATACACTGTACACTCTGATCATGCTAAACACACTATACACTGTACACTCTGACCATGCTAAACACACTGTACACTCTGACCATGCTAAACACACTGTACACACTGTACACTCTGATCATGCTAAACACACTATACACTGTACACTCTGACCATGCTAAACACACTATACACTGTACACTCTGATCATGCTAAACACACTATACACTGTACACTCTGATCATGCTAAACACACTATACACTAAACACATGCTAAACACTCAGACTAACAGTTTAGAGGTCAGTGTAGATGCTGTGGATACGTGGTGCAGATGCTGACACACAACCTCTCACACACTCTCTTTCTCTTTTGACACACACACACACACACACACACACACACACACACACTTCTTCTCATCTTGCAAACACACAAGTGCTGAAAACAGCAGCAGCAGTGACACAGCGGTCAGACACGGAAAAAATAAAACAACAACAACAAAGAGACGTGTCAGTTTTGGCAGCATAGAATTAGTTTTTGACTGCGTGTCTCCACCCCCGCGCTCACTGAGGACACGTCTGTCAGGACAGGAAGTGAGGAGGGACGGGAGGAAGTTCTGTGGAGAAATATTCGATAGAATCGCTGTGTTTTATTTTTTACAGGTATAAAGTCAGGACTCTTTCTTTCTTTCTTTCTTTCTTTCTTTCTTTTCAAAATAGTTATTTCTTTCCTTCTTTCTTTCTTTCTTTCTTTCTTTCTTTCTTTCTTTCTTTTCAAAATAGTTCTTTCTTTCTTTCTTTCTTTCTTTCTTTCTTTCTTTTTTTCTTTCTTTCTTTCTTTTCAAAATAGTTCTTTCTTTCTTTCAAAATAGTTCTTTCTTTCTTTCTTTCTTTCTTTCTTTCTTTCTTTTCAAAATGGTGCTTTCTTTCTTTCTTTTTAAAATAGTTCTTTCTTTCTTTCTTTCTTTCTTTCTTTCTTTCTTTCTTTCCTTTCTTTCTTTCTTTCTTTCTTTCTACTTTTTTCGCTCCATCTTTTTTCTTTATTTATCCTCTGACTCACTCTGTATTACTTTTCTTTTCCTCCCCTTTTATCTTTTTTTTCATCTTCTTTTCATTTACTGCTTTAGAATTGAAATAATCATTCAAAAAACGTCATGTCCTTCATCGTGTTTTTAAATATATTTATATATATTTATCTATCTTTTTGTGTTATTTATACATATTTATTTTAAATAATTAAGACACAAATTGAATGATTTATTCTGACATTTTTTTTCTTCAAAAGAATTCCTTCTTTCGTTGTGTCAGAAAGGATTTTTTTTCCCATCATTACATCCAGAATACAAAAAAAAACATCCTCTGACTCACTCTGTATTAACTTATTTTCTTTTCCTCCCCTTTTATCTTTTTCTTTTCATCTTCTTTCCATTTACTGCTTTAGAATTTTAATAATCATTCAAAAACGTCATGTCCTTCATCGTGTTTTTAAATATATTTATATATATTTATCTATCTTTTTGTGTTATTTATACATATTTATTTTAAATAATTAAGACACAAATTGAATGATTTATTCTGACATTTTTTTTCTTCAAAAGAATTCCTTCTTTCGTTGTGTCAGAAAGGATTTTTTTTCCCATCATTACATCCAGAATACAAAAAAAAACAAAACAAACAGGTTCAGGGTCAAATATTCCACAAACTAACTGAAAGCTAACATGTAGTTTATTTGAGCTTATTTTGAAACTCTTGGAAAGAGACAGAATGAGTAAACGAGTGGTGGAAACGAGAAAGAAAATGCTGGTACGTTGTGACTGATGATTATAATTAAGGATGGTAACTGTAGGCTAAGCTATAGAGTAATTTCACGCTAGCTCAACATCCCTTCAGCACACACTTAGCTGGCTACAGTAGGAGCAGGATGGAGCTCAGGTGGCTCATTGTTTCTCATTATATCTCATACAGTAGTTTATCTGACTGGAAATATAGATTTAGCACTAGACTCAGTATGAACATAACGCTCATTCATTTATTCATTCATTCCTTTACTCCCTTATTTATTCCTTTATCCATTCATTTTATCATTTCTTTATTCATTCTTCCCTTCATTTCTTCATTTTATCCTTCATTCATTCAATCTATTCATGCTTACTTTAGTTTTTTCATTCCATCATTTATTCTTTCTTCATTCATGCCTTAATTCTTTCATTCATTCACTCCCTCCTTTATTTATTTTCTCTTTCATTCCTTCCTTCTATCATTGTTGAGTGGAGCATGGTGTGGAGCATGGTGTGGAGCATGGAGTGGAGCATGGTGTGGAGAATGGTGTGGAGCATGGAGTGGAGCATGGTGTGGAGCATGGTGTGGAGCATGGTTTAGTGCATGGTGTGGGGCATGGTATCGAGCATTGTTTGGACCATGGTTTAGAGCATAGTGTGGAGCATGGTGTGGAGCATGGAGTGGAGCATGGAGTGGAGCATGTTGTGGAGCATGGTGTGAAGCATGGTTTAGAGCATGGTATGGAGAATGGTGTGGAGCATCGTGCAGAGGCTTTGTTTGGACCATGGTTTAGAGCATAGTATCTAGCATCGTGTGGAGCATGATTTAGAGCATAGTGTGGAGCATGGTTTAGAGCATGGTGTGGAGCATGGAGTGGAGCATGGAGTGGAGCATGGTGTGGAGCATGGTGTGGAGCATGGTTTAGAGCATGGTGTGGAGCATGAAGTGGAGCATGGAGTGGAGCATGGTGTGCAGCATCGTTTAGAGGCTTTGTTTGGACCATGGTTTAGAGCATAGTGTGGAGCATTGTGTGGAGCATGCTATATAGCATGGTGTGAAGCATGGTTTAGAGCATAGTGTGGAGCAGGGAGTGGAGCATGGTATAGAGCATGGAGTGGAGCAAGGTGTGGAGAATGGTGTGGAGCATGGAGTGAAGCATGGTATGGAGCATGGTGTGGAGAATGGTGTGGAGCATGGAGTGAAGCATGGTATGGAGCATGGTGTGGAGCATGGTGTGGAGCATGGTTTAGAGCATGGTGTGGGGCATGGAGTGGAGCATGGAGTGGAGCATGGAGTGGAGCATGGAGTGGAGCATGGTATGGAGCATGGAGTGGAGCATGGTATGGAGCATGGAGTGGAGCATGGAGTGGAGCATGGAGTGGAGCATGGAGTGGAGCATGGTATGGAGCATGGAGTGGAGCATGGAGTGGAGCACATACCTAGATTTTCTAGGAGTATTTTCTGTTTTTCAATATAAAAATTCGTAATATTCTGTATATACAGAATATAAAAGCCTATAATAGAATCCTAGCGTGTTCAGACAGTATTACTTGTTGTAGTGACACATAATATGAACCCATAATCCATTAGTTCTAATAAATTACATTAATTAGCGATGGTTTATGTCATGAGTCAGAGACAAAGAGATCATGCAGGAGTCTTAAACACAGAGTTTATGAGGAAACGCAATGCTTTTATCATTGCACGAATGTTTTAGACATGCTCTTTCACCGCTCGAGAGATTTCAGGCGTTAGACGTTCTCCTCGAGCAGGAGTTAAAAACAGAGTGCTGCTCTCACAGAGATTACAGCTGACCGATTTGAGATGCCTCAGTGCTTTTAGGGTCGTTACCTGTAATGAGAACAGTTCATGAGCTCTATAACTGCCACTTTTCTCCTCATTTCATCCCGGTCCCATTGGAAACCCTGCCACTGAGTTTATCCTCAAAGTCCCCAGAGTGCACCATTGCACTTCAGGCTGACCCTTTTAGGGAACCAGCCCTCTTTAATGGCTCTTCTTTTTCTTTTCAGACTCCAGATAATGTAATCTGCTTGCAGGATTTGTGACTTACACGTTTTCACAAACTTCAAGCCAAAAAACTGAGCGACATGAAATGAAATTTTCGAACTGAAACGAAAAAACGCACCTTACCTGTGTTCTGAGCTGCACGGCTTCGGGAGAAAAAACTTCCATCGGGTGATTTTTAAACGCACAACGATGCCAAAAGATAAACTCCTGAGAGAAATAGTTGTGAAAGGGAGGAGAAAGACAGTAAACAATGACTTTCTTGGTAGGCTACTGTTTAGATACAAGCCGTTGTAGCGCGTTGAGTCTGGGTGAAGGGAGAGCTCGCTAACTCCAGTTGCAACAGAAATCATATAAGCACAGACAGGTTTCCGAAACTCGTGCTTTTTTCTTTTTCTTGGCAACAGCGTTACAGGTTAGTCAAAGAAACTTAGAAATAAGCATCAGAAAATAATAAGGACATAATCATCGTCTTGAACACACGCAGTAATAGCAGAAAAATGCAGTGGCATGCTTTTCCCAAAATACTGCTATGCTCCTAAAGGAAGCGCAACATATTTCTCCCGTTACACCGTGTGTAACGTGTCTTTCGTTAAAGCCTGTGTAATTACACAGTGTGTAACGTGTTTTTCGTTAAAGCCTGTGTAAAGTGCATTAGTGTATAAGCCGCGGCTTATAGACAGGTGTCTATAAGCCGCGGCTTATACACTAATGCACTTTACACAGGCTTTAACGAAAAACACGTTACACACTGTGTAACGGGAGAAATATGTGCGGCTTATTTATGTAAAAAAAAAAATATTTGTCAAATTCAGTGGGTGCGGCTTATATATTGGTGCGCTTTATAGTCCGGAAATTACAGTAATAACAGATCAGCATACAGGGTGCTTTTCATAGGAAGTGTGTACGAATCCACCTGTCTAAATTTACTAAAATTTTAGAAAATACTGTTATAAGAACCTCCACTTTTCCAAGGAAGATGTTCCACTAGATTTTAAAGTGTGCTTGTGGAGTTTTGTGGAGATTCATATTTACATCCAAATTATCCTGTCCAACAGGGTTGAGGTCAAAGCTACTGTAAAAGTATTTGGGCACCTGACCCTACTTTCCATTTGGTTCTTCTCCAAACTTCTCCAATCACAAATCTGGAGGCACTCAATTAAATAGGATGTCTTTGAATTTTGTATAATACAATTTTTTGTTAAATTGAACCCGGAAACCAAAACCAGTTCCAGCATGACAATGCTTCATGGAGATATGCTTTACATGGTTTAGAGGAAGAGGAAGATCTGGAGTGGCCTGCTCAACCCTCCTGAACACTTTTGGGATGAATGTGAGCGCTGACTGCACCCCAGGCCTCTTCACCTCACCTACCAACCAATACCTGACTTTACTAACATCCACCTTGTGGCTGATGAACACAACTGTTCACAAACACGCTCCAAAATCTAGTGAAACATCTTCCTAGGAGAGAGGAGGAAATTATATGTGCAAATTAAGACTACATGTGGAATGCGATGCTGGGAAAAAAAAACACTCAAGATCTTGCTCTCCAATTTAAATTCAGATCTTCATGGAGCTGGTTTTCTGCACAGCGGAATTGTAAAATATCATGCTACAGCGTCCCAAGATGTCCGATACGATTGTGTGCCTCCAACTTTGCAGTAAAAGTTTGAGAAACAACCACATGGCTGGAAAAATCAGGTGACCCGAAATGTACATTTTCGTTATTAATATCTGCCCTTTTTTTTAAAAGAAAGAAGCTTAATGATTTATTTGAAGCCCAAGCGCCATGCAGGAAAGAGATGCTGACAGAAATGATATATACTGGGAAAGAAAAATCATGTACTTGTCTGGTGTGTGGGCTTCGAGGGCTAATAAACAGATTTATGTCAGTCTGTGTGAGACGCAGAAGACGACTCTACCAGGTCACTATGGAATAACACATATTAATGGTTGTCTTGAGGAAAAAAAATTCGATTTAAAATATGCCGAACATATTTCCAGAGGTTTAGAGCACGAACGATCAGGAAGCGTATCAAATGTCTTTATATCCTGCTGTACATCATTGTGTCACTAATTGCATCAAGATTATTTATGAAATCTTCTACAGCCTCTGGTTGTGGACGTTTTTTTCTACATCATGCATCGATTACTGAATCCTCAGATTTGTATTGTTTTGCTTTTAGTTATTATTCTTTGACAGGTTGGGATTTTTGTCAATATCTCCACAAACTTGTTGAAATTCGTTTTAAATTGAAAATCTAATTAATTAATTCATTAATTAATTAATTAAGATTTGTGATAGAAGAGTATCTGTGAAAGTGAAAGGGAAATTTTATAGGACTGTGGTGAGACCTGAGATGTTGTATGGTTTAGAGACAGTGGCATTGAGTGCAAGACAGGAGGTGGAGCTGGAGGTAGCAGAGCTGAAGGATGTTGAGGTTTTCGTTGGGAGTGACGACAATGGACAGGATTAGAAATGAGTTTATTAGAGGGACAGCGCATGTTGGACGTTTTGGTGACAAGGTGAGGGAGGCGAGATCGAGATGCTTTGGACATGTGCAGAGGAGGGACATGAGTTATATTGGTAGAAGAATGCTGAGGATGGAGCCACCAGGAAGGAGGAAAAGAGGAAGACCAAGGAGGAGGTTTATGGATGTGGTGGTGAAGTCATGCAGGTAGTTGTTGTGAAAGAGGCAGATGTAGAGGACAGGAGGGTATGGAGACGGATGATCCGCTTTGGCGACCACTAATGGGAGCAGCCAAAAGAATTAATTAATTGATTAATTCATCAATTAATTTATTAATTTATTTATTTTTTTGCAATACCTAACTTAAGCAGATGTCCGTGAAAAGTGCTTGGACCCCACAAATCGCTTCTCGATGATCTATTTTCTTTCTTCCCCCCTTTTGAGTTCTGGTTCTGACCCTGTGTACTGATGCAGCATTGTGTCCACAGTCCTGTTTGTACAACAGTGCAGATGTGATCAAAGGGCTACAGGATTCGTTTCGGCTCTATGAGCGAACCAGATATTACAAAGTCGCCGTGTTATTCGGTCTCTGGTGGGAAAATGAAAGTCTCCGGCACTCGGCAGTAAGAGCAGGCTTATCGGCTTATCGGTTATCAGTGAGAGAAATCTGTTCTAAAGATCATATCCTAAATCCTTCATGTTTTCTCAGCAGAGACAGGGGTTAAAGAGGAAGGGGAATGATCTTACAGACATGTACAGTAACAAACAAACAAAAGACTTATTTTAAAAACTCAAAATGTACTTGTCTTAAATCTAAATGTTTTTTTTTATCTTGTAATTATTGTTCTTAAAAGTTTTTATTATATATTTATTTTATTTATTCTTCAACAAAACATTACTTTTAAATCGCAGGTCATTATTACAGATTTATTTTTTGCTCTAATAATAATTGTAATAATTTTAATAATAATAATTATAATAAAATATAGAGAAAGAGAGAGAGAGAGAGAGAGAGAGAGAGAGAGAGAGAGAGGTGTAGATTTCTCAGAGAAGGACAGGTGGATACACTGAAGATCTCGAGTGACACATATTTATATATTTATATATTTATATACTGTATGTATGTGAATGTGTATGTATATTTGAGTATTTTGGGTCGGTTAGGAACCAGTGTGAGCTCGTTTCTAAACCCCTGCCTTTAATTAATTAGGACCAGTCGTATGATTGGTGATAATGTGAGGGAATTTCGGCGTCATTACCAGTCATGATCGTGTCCCGTCTGCTCGTACCATTACAACATGGGAGTGAAAGAACGGCTCGGCACAGCGATGATGCGTGTTGTGGAACAGAGCGGCGACGATGGCGGCTCGAACTGCCTCGATCTTCTCCTGTGTGAGCATTTCAACACCTCCTGTGGACTTCTTTTTTAAGGCTGAGTCTGTTTCTTCGAGATAAGCAGACGGGACACGTTCTATTATATTACATTGATTTGGTTGATTTATTAGTAGTAATAATAATAATACATTGCAGAGATTATACACATTTTTTTCTATCTTTTCCTTCTTCCTCATAACTGAACTCACAGACTGTATAAACTCTGATTGGCTAGTCTGACTGTGATTGACAGGGAAGTGAGAGTAAGCCCCTCCCACTCAGTTTTGTTCCTGATGCGCTCTCGGAGAGAAGAACGAGGCCGTGAGTGTTACATAACAACCGTCAGTTCCTCCGTTAGGTTTTTTGTTTTTTTTTTAACCGTGGGGTAGGAAAAGGAAACATGAATAAGATCAAAGGTCATCAGTCCACCTCACTTTTTACCCGAGTCAGGTTTTCAACAAAACACTTTTCATCTAATTAGAAAACCAGTCCAAGTATACAGCATTACACAAGACACACACACACACACACACACACACACACACACACACACACACACACACACACACACACACACCCCACACTGACTGACACCCATCAACATGATAAATGTGTATCTCATTTAAGCTCAACTCAAGATCTGTGTGTGTGTGTGTGTGTGTGTGTGTGTGTGTGTGTGTGTGTGTGTGTGTGTGTGTGTGTGTG
>MU585527.1:723318-775193 GCA_024362625.1 Silurus asotus
TATATTCATTTTGTGTGTGTGTGTGTGTGTGTGTGTACTGTATGTGTGTGTTCTCTCTCTAGTCCTGGCTGGGGTGTGAAAGCTTTGCCATTAACTCCCACTGCCTTGCAGTCTGTCCATGTCCACAGTTCATTCTGCGTGTGTGTGTGTGTGTGTGTGTGTACTGTATGTGTGTGTTCTCTCTCTAGTCCTGGCTGGGGTGTGAAAGCTTTGCCATTAACTCCCACTGCCTTGCAGTCTGTCCATGTCCACAGTTCATTCTGCCGCACTGAGAACTTCTACACTCTACATTTGTCTAGAACATTCACAAAACACTCTGAACATACAGAACGTAATCATTATTAGCAATTGATAAGGTTTAAATCTCATAAATTGTATAAAATATTTTGAACACAATATTGCGTAGATGTCAGGGAACCACCGGCCACGCCCCCCGACCCTCGACCCTCCGCCCTGACCTCAACCCTACTGAAGAATATGAACTGGAATGCTGACTGCACCCCAGGCCTTCTCACCTATCCTACGTCAGTCCCTGACTTTACTAACACCCTTGTGGCTGAATGAATTTCCACAAAATCTAGTGGAACATCTTCTCAGAAGAGTGGAGGTTTTTGTAACAGCAAATAGGGAATAAATGTGGAACAGGATAAGAGAAGGGCATCCCAATCTTATAGTTAGGTGTCCACAAACTTTTAACAAAAAAGTGTTGGTGGAAGACATTGTAATTACATTTATATCATTATATAATTAGTATAGCTATTAAAAGCTAGGATATTTATATAATATATATCTAGAAATGCAGATTATTTTTTAATCTATGCTGAAATGAACTACTGCAGTGTAATGGAACGTACACTAATAAATAATGTATGTATGTTATGTATGTATGTGTGTGTGTGTGTGTGTGGTTATTGTACAGGTCACACAGCATATACCAGCGTCTGCAGGCAAATCCGATGAAAAAGTGATGCACTGTATATAATTTTCTGCCCACTTAATAGCAGTGTTCGAGTCTGCATTTGTTGTGCTTCAGAACTACTTTTGCTCTACTCCACTTCTTTTTTTCCTGAAATTAATACGTCGAAAATGGTGGGATTTAATGATGTGGTCGTGTGAGTGGCGAGCAAAAAACAAACCAGGCCTGACCCTGTTTAATCAGCAAAAAAATCCTTGTTTACTCGGAAACTCTAACGACTACATCAGTACGGAGTCAAATGTACTAATGATCTCAGAGCAAACAAAGCTAATATCGGACATGTCCTTACAGTACGTAGAGCAGTGCTTCCTTATTAATTTCTTTAACAAGGTTCCTATCTGTATTCATTAATGAGTACATGATTAACAAAGTCAACAAAAGAACAGAAAAACTATTCTAGATGTTCTTTGTGGTATTATCAAGAGGAACCCTCACATCAATTTTAGGTCCAAAATTTAGCTTCAGATTGATGATCTGATTTGTGCATTGCATCAATTATTAATACATCTTTAAAAAAAAATCAAATTTCGGAATCTACACTCTACAAACAAAATTATTGGGACACCAGACTTTTCCAGCCATATGTGGTTCTCCTCCAAACCGTCACCACAAAGTTGTATGTAAAGTCGAATGTCTTCAGAGGCAGAAGAAGGAAATTTTCCCTTCACTTGAACTAGGAGACCCAACCTGCTCCAGCATGACAGTGGCCCTGTGCACAAAGCCAGCTCCATGAAGATGGGTTGGAGTTCAAAATCTAGAGTGGCCTTTAATAAAGTTTTAATCTCAACCTTTGTGATGATTAAGAACACTGATTTCACCCGGGCTGTGCATTTCACACCCAGGAATTAATGGTGTACAACCTGAGACAATCCACCTCTTAATACCACCATGACACCACAGAGCACTGCATCACAGACAGGAATCTCATACAGTAAAAATGAATGTCGTAGAAACCCAATAAAAACAATTCAACGTGTCTCCTTTCACTGTAGCCACAACTGCTTATAAAACTCCGGTGTTTTCCTGCATTTTTCCATGCGTTATGGTTTTTGAAATAAAGTCAAATGGTGTGTTTTGGCTGAGCTTTCATCACAATGTCTAGCTTTTCTTGGAAAGTCCATTTTGTAAATGTCCTTGTAAATGTAAATCGATTTGTTATTAAATCCACACAAATATATTTAAGCTTGTGCAGTTTGCTACAGATGCAGTTCGCAGTAGTCCATTTGCTGATCATCCGGTCAAAGGATGTAAAAATGGCGGTGTTTCTCTGCCTTTTAGTGGGCCTCGGAGTGACCAAATCGCAGTCTGATCGAACAGCTTCAAGCAACAGATGTGAATCAAACAAAAGCCCACGCTGTTCCTTTCTGCAGGCCTTACAGCAACACATGATGTGACGGCTAAATTCTGATTGGATAGAAACTCGAACTGGAAAAAACATCGAATATGGAAATCATTTTACCCGAACAAAAATATAATAAAACAGTAAGTTAGAGATTTCGATGGAGTTTAGGCCAGCAGAGAAGACCTTGCTGGCCCTGACATCCTGCCTCTAACGTAATAATATGAATATATATATTTATTTATAGTGGTGGAACATTTTAAAACACAGCTCCCTGACCTGCACTGGCTTTGGTTTCCTCTTGCGCTCATTAGCATTTTTGGTTGAACTGCTGCCTTAAAGGCCTGTCAGTGTCGTGATATAATGGAAAGCACTTTTAAAATAGTCCTCCTGGAACTCATTTTACGAATCATTAATAATAAATTGGAGCCATCAATCCTAATGATACTGAGCTCTTTGAGATCCATCCACTTTTAGAAAACTTTTGTTTCCATGGATCAATTAATATCCTTCAGTAGTACACACTAAAGCAGTGCAGTTTTGGACAGCCAGCTCTATGAAGTCCACTGACATTTGATTTGATTAAACGTGTTTCAGGAGCCGTCATTGTGGCTTTTTGGCTGGTTACTGTATGACATTCTAACTTAGTTTGATAGACGGCGTGCTGTGTGGTGCAATTATTTTATAAACACTGTTTTAAAGAAGTGTTTAGAACAAAATTAGAGCTGAACCTGTCAGTCAATTATATTCTTTATATATGGGGGAATGAAGAGAATAAAACACACACACCTTTGTGTACCAGCATAATGAGTAGAAACACATACCTTGGTCTTATTATTGTTGTGAGGACATTCCATTGACATCATTATTAATGGAACCCTCAGTAAACAGACAAACAGACAGACAGATAATGTATGTATTCATCCATTTATCTATCAAACCATCAATCCAACCATTTATTCAACTATCCATCCCTCTATTCATCCACCTAATCATTCATGTTTCCCTCTATACAAAAACATCAATCAAACCATCAAACCATCCATCCATCTTCTTCTTATAGCTGCTCCCATTAGGGGGCGTCACAGCGAATCATCAGTCTCCATACCCCCCTGTCCTCTTCTTCTGCCTCTTTTAAACCAACTACCTGCATGTTTTCCCTCACAAAATCCATAAACCTCCTCCTTGGTCTTCCTCATTTCCTCCTTCCTGGTGGCTCCATCCTCAGCATTCTCCGATATACCCCATGTCCCTCCTCTGCACATGTCCAAACCATCTCAATCACACCTCCCTCACCTTGTCTCCAAAACATCCTACATGCGCTGTCCCCCTATAAACTCATTTCTAATCCTGTCCATCATCATCACTTCCAACGGAAACCTCAACATCTTCAGCTCTGCTACCTTCAGCTCCACCTCCTGTCTTTTACTCAATGCCACTGTCTCTAAACCATAAACCACTATGCTCCTCCTTCTTAAAATAAGTGTTCACCACTGCCATTTCCATCCAGCAAAATCTACCACCAACTGCTCTCCTCTACTCAAGACCATACCTACCATCACCTCATCATCACCTCTGTTCCCTTCACTTACATGTCCTATGTATAAGGAAGTATTTAACATATATAATGTAAATGTAGTCAGACTCACCGCAATGCAGAATCAGTGGGAGTCCAGAGCCATATATTATACAGAACCGGCTTCGATCAACAAGCAGCTGTTGCAATGAACTCATAATTTACATAGGAGTTTAGGAATTTTCTTTGAAATGGTGCTTTCTTTTTGTTGACATTCTTGGAGTCTTCAGCAGTTTGGTCTTTCCCACGCACAACAATGTTTAGTTTGTGGTCATCTTTGCTTGGGCCAACTTGTGTTCTCAATTTATCGATGCCCAGAGAAAAAAGAAGAAGAAATTGTGTTGGAAACTCCTGCAGGAAATTGGCCTACGTGGTGATTTTTCAATATAAAACTTGGTAAAAATGAAAATGAAATTGAAAATACAATTTTGACTGTGTGAAAGTGATTCATGGTTCATCTTGGGGGACTCTGTTTTGGAAAAATCAAATAATTGCTTTTTTTCCTATCAAGTAGTACATCTCAGCTACGATCAAGAGAAATGGGAGGCACCAAACAAAATTTAATTTTATATATATATATTTACACACAGTATGTGTTTGATGTGTATATGTGCTTTATGTACATATTTAAATAAATCGAGTGTAAAAGGATCACATGTGGATCTAAATAAAGCATGAGTAACCAACCATGTAAAAAAAGACTCATGCAAAATGTATCCAAATGTACCATGAATCATGTGCATGAATTTTTTTTTCATGTTTTGCTCATGTTTCAACAAAGCTGGCAATGAAACATTCTCAAAGCTACTAAACATTTCACCTGGAAGTCTAAGACATAAAAAACTAGATACATGCATCAAATTGATAAATATAGCTGAAATAACATTCACAACATGAACAGAGTAAAAACATTGTGTGTGTGTGTGTGTGTATACTCATTACAGTGTGATTGTACACTCGGGTCACGGAGACACAGAAGAGCTTGAACATGTCACTGCTCCTCTTATTAACCTGCCTCGATGTCTCCTTAATGAAATCTCCTCTGATCCCTGCACCTTACATTCCACACATCCGTGACCCATAAGCCACGTGTCGCCATGGAAACGTCACATTTGGGGGCCAAAAATAAATAAAAAATTAATACAGTGCACACTATAATCAATGGCTAAAAGCATTTTAATGCGACGTTAGTATTCATTTTGAAAAACTAAAATTCAGCTAAATTCAGGTACCCATAGTTCCCTGTTAATATAATGCTGTATAAATCATTGAAATAATTATTTCAAGTTCATGATACACTGATTTGTAGCGATTGGCCAGGCAGAGGGACCGAGCTGGGAAGGATGTGCTGCAAGTTAGAGCAATAATAGATGCAGATGGAAATGTGTTGACTAGTTAGGAGAGTGTGTTGAGAAGATGGGGGGAGTATTCTGAGCAGCTGATAAATGAGGAAAATAAAAGAGAGAGAAGGTTGGATGATGTGGAGTTGGTGAAGCAGGATGTAGATAGGATTAGTAAGGAGGAATTGAGAGCAGTGATTAAGAGGATGAAGAGTGGAAAGTTGGTTGGACCAGATGACATACTGGTAGAAGCGTGGAGATGTTTAGGAGAGATGCAGTGGCGTTTTTACAAGAAGTTGTTTAACAAGATTTTGGAAAGTGAGAAGATGCCTGAGGAATGGAGAAGAAGTGTGCTGATACCGATCTTTAAGCATAAGGGAGATGTGCAGACCGCAGTAACTACAGGGGAATTAAGTTGATCAGTCACACCATGAAGTTATGGGAAAGAGTAGTGGAAGCCAGGCTGAGAGAAGAGGTGACCATCTGTGACCATCTGTGAGCAACTGTATGGTTTCATGCCGAGGAAGAGCACCACAGACCCAGATTGGTTCAAGGTGGAGGTTGGACTGCATCAAGGATCTGCTCTGAGCCCTTTCCTGTTCTCAGTGGTGATAGACAGGGTGATGGACAAGGTGAGACAGGAGTCTCCCTGGACTATAAAGTGGCTCGAAAGTTCAATTTCAAAACAGAACTTTTACTAATAAATTACATAAAAATGTTTAAAAAACTATTTTATTATTGCATTATTTATTTATAGTAAATAAAACATTTTTGACAAGTAATAAAATTTTTTTTTTGAGGTTACAGCACAGTACATGTACAATTCCCCTTAAAAAATGAACCATCAAAAGGAGAGTCAAAACCTCCCATTTCATTGTCATAGAACGTAATCCCCTGTGAGTATAGAGGCTGCACTGTATATAGAAAGTTTTATGGACTGAGCGGTAACTGTATCTTTGATTTGAAATAAACAAATTTCAGAAGTCTAGCTGCAGCACTGCTCATTATAGACCACAATCTGCTCAGATTATTTTTCCCATCATAATTAAACTGGACCATTTTCTCATTAAGGCATGTTGAAGACTTTAGAATTCAGCAGCACTAAAATGTGTTAGTTTCACTTTGATGGGAAAAAGAAGAACATGAGTTTCTTTTTTTTAACGTTTGCTGTAGATGCGAATAATGAACACATGCTGAGATCACATATAACAGTACATCTCTGGATGTCTGATAGACTAAAGTCAGTCTAACTCAATCATATAATCAATATTACATGCTGGAGATTAAATAGAAAATGTGAAAAGTAAATGTATCATGTTGGAAAACATGATTACGTGATGTAATGATGATGTAACCATCCCAATGGGAAACAAATAATAATAAATAAATGTAAATAGGGAAAAATTACAGAATAATACCCATTTTATTATGATCATTTTAACACATTAAATAGATGGAAATGTGTTGACTAGTGAGGAGAGTGTGTTGAGAAGATGGAGGGAGTATTCTGAGCAGATGATGAATGAGGAAAATGAGAGCGAGAGAGAAGGTTGGATGATGTGGAGTTGGTGAAGCAGGATGTAGATAGGATTAGTAAGGAGGAATTGGGAGCAGTGATTAAGAGGATGAAGAGTCGAAAGTTGGTTGGACCAGATGACATACTGGTAGAAGCGTGGAGATGTTTAGGAGAGATGGCAGTGGCGTTTTTACCAGAAGTTGTTTAACAAGATTTTGGAAGGTGAGAAGATGCCTGAGGAATTGAGAAGAAGTGTGCTGGTACTGATCTTTAAGCATAAGGGAGATGTGCAGACCTGCAGTAACTACAGGGGAATTAAGTTGATCAGTCACACCATGAAGTTATGGGAAAGAGTAGTGGAAGCCAGGCTGAGAGAAGAGGTGACCATCTGTGAGCAACAGTATGGCTTCATGCCGAGGAAGACCACAAACGCATTATTTTGTTTAGAGAATGGTGATGGATAAGTGCTCACCAACTTAATCTCAACCCCAGCAAAACAGAACTGCTGGTCATCCCAGGTGATTCATCTCCAGGTCAAGATCTACAAATAACACTTCATGACTCTCTGCTTTCCCCTTCAGCCACTGCTCGTAACCTTGGGGTAACTATAGACAATGAACTGTCTTTTTTCCCACATGTCCCTAATGTTGCTCATTCTTGTCGATTTCCTCTCTATAACATCCGAAGGATTCGACCATTTCTGTCCATACAGGCTGCCCAGGTGCTTGTTCAGTCTCTTGTCATTTCAAGACTTGACTACTCCAACTGTCTGCTGGCAGGTCTTCCCCTGAACGCTATTCGTCCACTGCAAATGATCCAAAATGCAGCTGCACGACTTGTGTTCAATCAGCTCAAGTTCTCCCACACCACCCCACTGCTGCGCTCCCTTCACTGGCTTCCAGTAGCTGCACGTATCAGATTCAAAACACTGATGCTTGCCTACAAGGCCAAAAATGGACCAGCACCATCTTACCTCAGTGACCTCATCACATCTCGCACTGCACCACGCTGTCTGAGATCCTCCAGCACTGCTCGACTGGTACCACCTTCTCTCAGAATGAGAGGTAAGTACAATTCAAGGCTCTTCTCTGTTCTGGCCGAGGTGGTGGAATGAACTTCCCCTAGATGTTCGTACAGCAGAGTCCCTGATTATCTTTAAGCGACGACTGAAGACCAACCTCTTCCTGAAATACTTAAATTAGCACTTTCCAAGTTTGTAGAATTCGAGTTATATTTATATTGAGTTTGTATTCTTGCGTATCAGTGTAGATTTATTCAATACTGGAGATTTAACGCACGTTTGTACGTCGCTCTGGATAAGGGCGTCTGCTAAATGCCACAAATGTAAATGTAAATGTAAATGATGGAGAAGTATAGAGAAGATCAGAAGGAGCTGCATTGTGTGTTTGTGGATTTAGAGAAAGCATACGACAGGGTGGAAAGAGAGGAGTGGTGGTATTGTATAAGGAAGTCGGGTTTGTCAGAGAAGTATGTGAGGGTGGTCCAAAACATGTATGAGGACAGTGTGATAGCAGTGAAGTGTGCAGTAGGAAAGACAGACTGGTTCAAGGTGGAGGTTGAACTGCATCAAGGATCTGCTCTGAGCCCTTTCCTGTTCTCAGTGGTGATAGACAAGGTGAGACAGGAGTCTCCCTGAACTATGAAGTGGTTTGAAAGTTCGAGTTTTTACTAATAAATTACATAAAAATGTTTGAAAAACTATTTTATTATTGCATTATTTATTTATAGTAAATAAAACATTTTTGACAAGTAATTAAATTTTTTTTTTGAGTTTACAGCACAGTACATGTACAATTCCCCTTGAAAAATGAACCATCAAAAGGAGAGTCAAAACCTCCCATTTCATTGTCATAGAACGTAACCCCCTGTGAGTATAGAGGCTGCACTGTATATAAAAAGTTTTACGGACTAAACGGTAACTGTATCTTTGATTTGAAATAAACAAATTTCATAAGTCAAGCTGCAGCACTGCTCATTATAGACCACAATCTGCTCAGATTTTTTTTTCCCATCATAATTAAACTGGACCATTTTCTCATTAAGGCATGTTGAAGACTTTAGAATTCAGCAGCACTAAAATGTGTTAGTTTTGCTTTGATGGGAAAAAGAAGAACATGAGTTTCTTTTTTTTAACGTTTGCTGTAGATGCGAATAATGAACACATGCTGAGATCACATATAACAGTACATCTCTGGATGTCTGATAGACTAAAGTCAGTCTAACTCAATCATATAATCAATATTACATGCTGGAGATTAAATAGAAAATGTGAAAAGTAAATGTATCATGTTGGAAAACATGATTACGTGATGTAATGATGATGTAACCATCCCAATGGGAAACAAATAATAATAAATAAATGTAAATAGGGAAAAATTACAGAATAATACCCATTTTATTATGATCATTTTAACACATTAAATAAATGAATCAAGCATACAGAATCATACAGAACCATAGATGGGAATGAAATCTTGTATTGCATAGATCAAATTGATATAAAAATAAATAAGTCTAGCATAAAGAATCCTAAATATACTATTTAATTAATAATAAAGAATAATTAATGGAAAACTATGAGAAAAAAACAAACAAATAATAAAATAAATGTGTAATAATGTTTCAAATTGTAAAAGTGAATCATAAAATTGTATAATCAGTTAATGCTTAATAATGTTTAATAATTATATTAAAATAAACCAATTGTTTAGAAAGAGTTACATAAAATAAGGCTCATGGGAAACCTTGTCAAGCATAAAGAATAATTATAGATAGCAATCCTCTAAGAAAAAAAAAAAAACAAAACAATATTTTATATATGTATATATTTATATATGTATACAGTGGTATACACTGGGATGTTTCGAAAATCCGCAAATTTTAGACGCACCCTCGCAGCCCCTGAAACATTAGAGTTTACATCTAAACATTATGTCACTTTAATACAATAATGTGTTAAAGAATTTGTATGGAATTTGTTAGTAAAAACGTAGTTTAAAAAATTATTGCGGATTATCTGCGGATATCTATCTATCTATCTATCTATCTATCTATCTATCTATCTATCTATCTATCTATCTATCTATCTATCTATCTGCCTCTATCTATCTATCTATCTATCTATCTATCTATCTATCTATCTATCTATCTATCTGTCTGTCTGTCTGTCTGTCTGTCTGTCTGTCTGTCTGTCCGTCCGTCTGTCTCTGTCTTTTTCCTTTTTTTAGAGCAAGTGAAAAATAAAAAAATGAATTAGACACAATATTAGAGAAAAATTAAAAACAAAAGCTTTTACTAGATTTTCTCCATAATTTGTTTTACAATTTGTATTCACACAATGTATAAAATAGATTGGCCCCGCTCCATGTTGCTACAGACCCTACACATATTTAATCAACCTTTTATTTTTTGCCAAATCAAATCACTCTACAGCCTGGGCATTAAAACTCGGGTCCTTAATTGACTCCTCCAGGACCTTGAGAGAGGACAGGTTTTAATATTTTAGTTCTCGGCACACCTGAGCCAAATCAGCATTCTATGGCGATAACTTGACTTTCATTAACTGGGCCAGAGGTGTTGGAAAGGAGGAGAGCTGAAATAGAATAAAACATTAAGGCCAACTGTGGTGCTGAGCACATATATATATATATATATATATATATATGCTTGACAGAATAATGTAGAGGCAGAAAATAAAAAATGGGAAATATGAAAGTGAATTAGGCAAGAACATAAAGCAGAGAGGTCTAAAGAGTAGGAGGTCAAAGTACATTTTTATTATCCATCAGTGCAGACAAATCACTACAGTCTGATTTAACTACTGATCCTGAATCACCTTGAGGGTCCCAGGAACTAACTGCACTTTTATGCTTTCCTCTTAGAGCTTTCTCTCAAATTCCTGACATTATTTGGGACAAACCTCTCTCTTATTCCTAACAGAACTGCTTCTGATGAAAAAAATCCTTTCAGTTTTATAGCAGTAATTAGTTCCGATGAAAGTCTCTCTGATTCCTGACAAGACTTCCATCTGAATTCTGACAGAAATTGTGGTCAAAATTCCCTCTGATTTCTGAGAAAAACCGCCATCTGATTTCTGACAAAGTTTTAAAACTCCCTCTCATTACTGACAGATTTAATTCCCTCAGTTTGCACATTTCACTTGTGTTTCTGATTAAAGTACATCAAAGTACTGACAGAATTTCTTCTTTTTCCTGACAAAAATGTAGTAGATCCATTAATATCCCCATCATTCTTGACAAAACTGCACGATTCCTATCAGAACTAGAAATTTCATCAGAAATATCTTTCACTCCTGACAGCTTCTTTTCAATCTGGACAGAATTCCCACTGACCCCTGAGAGTTTCCTGAAAGAGATCCCAGCCATTCCTGACATGGCTCTATTTAATTTTTGACAGAATTACCATTAATTCATGTCAAAATTCTCAATGTGTTTTAAAATACATCCCTCTGATTCCTAAAATAGTTTCCAGTGATTTTGGACATGGCACTATTTATGTTTGACATAATACTCTCTGATTACTGTTAGAATTCCCAATAATTTCTGACAGCAGTCCAGTAAATTACTAACTGAGTTCCATCTGTCTCCTGACAAAATTCCCAGCTATTCCTGACAGAATTTAATTTGATTCCTCTCAGAATTCCCAATAATTCCTGAAAAATCTCTCAGCCATTTTTGACATGGCTTTTTTTTTAAATTATTGACAGAATTCCCATTGACTCCTGTGAGAATTCCCAGTGGTTTCTGAAATACAACCTTCTGACACCTGACAGAGTTCCTAGCCATTTCTCATATGGCTTTTTTAATTTATTGACAGCATTCCCAGTGACTCCTGTCAGAATTCCCAATGGCTTCTAAAATACATCCTTCTGGTACCTGACAGAGTTCCTAGTTATTTCTGACATGGCTCCATTTCATTCTTGATGGAATTCCTAAGGAGTACTGAAAGACATCCTTCTAATTCCTGAAAAAGTTTGCAGTGATTCCTGACATGGTTCTATTTATGTTTGACAGGATTCTCTCTGATTCCTGTCAGAATTCTCAATATTTTGTGACAGAATTCTGGTGGATTACTGATACAGTTTTGACACCTGAAAAAATTCCTAGCTATTCCTGATATGGCTCTGTTTAATTCTTGACAAAATTTCCACTAATAGTCAGAATTTAGAATAGTTCTTAAAAGAATTTCCATTTCCAGTGATTGGTGGCATGGCACCATTTCATTCCTGACATAATATCCATCTGATTCCTGACAGAACTCCCTCCAAATCTTGTATTTGACCTGATTTTTGTCATAACTTCCATATGCTTTTAATAATAAAACACAATAAGTCATATACATTTTGTGTTTTCCCCAAATATTTATTCCTTATGGTCTCTCAGCACCTTTTTTAATGACTCGCACTGATTTTGCTTTATTGTCCCTAATGCGGCAGAATCTGCATTTTTAGTGCCGCAGATAATATTGTAAAACTCAGCAGTCGGACTCAAGCAAAATGAAATGTTTTATTAACTCACAACTCTGAAAGTCACTATCTTCATGTGGTGGACGTGTTTATTCCAGGGTGCTGAGAGTCATCAAACACCTCCATTACTGCTGCCAAGTTAACGGCTGTGGTAAATGTTCTCTGAGTCGGATGGATTTATGTAAGTCTATATCTTTATGCAATATATCAATGGAAACCCTTTAATTAGTTTATAGACATCAGATATTGAGAGATTAGATCACGTTCTGTTGCATCAGTGGATCTATAGGCCACAGACACACACACACACACACACACACACACACACTATGTTTCCCATGGTGGTGGAGATCTTTAAAAGGAAGAGTTTAAACTATTTAAGGGTGGTGCAGGACATGTATGAGGACAGTGTGACAGCAGTAAAGTGTGCAGTAGGAACAACAGACTGGTTCAAGGTGCAGGTTGGATTGCATCAAGGATTGGCCTTGAGCCCTTTCCTGTTTGCACTGGTGATGAACAGGTTGACGGACGAGGTCAGACAGGAGTCTCTATGATGTTTGCAGATGATATTGTGATTTGTGGTAAGAGTAGGGAGCAGGTTGAAAAGAGCCTGGAGAGGTGGAGGTACATGCTGGAGGGAAGGGGAATGAAAGTCAGTCAGAGTAAGACAAATTACATGTGTGTGAATGAGAGGGAGGGCAGTGGAGGGGTACGGTTGCAAGGAGAAGAGGTGGAGAAGGTGGAGTAGTTCAGATACCTGGGGTCAACAGTGCAAAGTAATGGAGAGTGTGTTAGAGAAGTGAAGAAAAGAGTGCAGGCAGAGTGGAGTGGGTGGAGAAGAGTGATAGCAGGAGTGATTTGTGATAGAAGAGTATGCGTGAGAGTGAAAGGGAAAGTTTATAGGACTATGGTGAGACCTGAGATGTTGTATGGATTAGAGATAGTGACATTGAGTAAAAGACAGGAGGTGGACCTGAAGGTAGCAGAGATGAAGATGTTGAGATTTTCATTGGGAGTAACGAGGATATACAGGATTACAAACAAGTTTATTATAGGGACGTTTTGGAGACAAAGAGAGAGGCCTGATTGAGATGGTTTGAACATGTGCAGAGGAGGGACATGGGGTGTATCGATAGGAGAATACTTTTGTTAAAATAAACCTTCCATTAAAATTTAAAGTGTCCATTACTTTGTAAGGAGGCAAATTTACAAAAACAGCAATAGATCAAATAATTGTTTCCCCCAATAAAATGCGTATAAGTTTATTTCTAATAAGTGAGCCTGTGATGACTGTAGCAAAGAAAAACTCCCTAAGATGGCATAAATCAGAATCAGAAATAGCTTTATTACCAAGTATGTTTACACATACAGGGAATTTGACTTGGTGACAGGAGCTTCCAGTGCAGGAGAAAGTACTTCATAATATACCAAAATAATAATAATATAACAAAATAAGTAAAACAGACAATATTGCACTATATACAGAAGTAGAAAAATTGATTACATTAATGTACAGATGTTATTTACAAGTGTGCGGTTTACAAATGTACCATTCGGATTCTATGTATAAATGTGTAGTTATGAATATTTTAATTGTTCATGCAGAGTATAGCCTGCGGGTAAAAACTGTCATGTAACGAATGAAGTACATCCTCTGCTGGGTCTTTTTAGCAATAAAGTCAACAGTTCTAAGAGAGAGTGGGCTATGCTGGGTGTGTGGGGTACAAGGTGATTTTTTTAGCCCTTTTTCTTCACTCTGGAGAAGTGAAGATCTTGGAGGTTGGGCAGTGGGGCACCTATAATCCTCTCAGCACTCCTGACTTCCCACTGTAGCCTCTTGATGTCTCTTTATTTGGTAGCTGAATCAAACCAGACAGTTATGGATGCACACAGGACAGACTCAATGACGGCCGAGGAGAACTGTTTCAGCAGCTCCTGTGGCAGGTTGAATTTCCTCAGATGGCGAATGAAGTACATCCTCTGCTGGGCCTTTTTGGCAATAAAGTCCCACTTCAGGTCCTGAGAGTTGGTACCCAGAAACTACACTGTTGTTACATGACTGTTAATAAAAGTGAGTGTGTGTGAGTGGGTGGGGGGATTTCACCTGAAGTCCACTATTAAGGCAAAACTGAGGTCTACAAACAAGATATGTGCGTAGGTCCCAGGTCCATACTGACAAGCTTTTTTAGCTAATCTGATTTGACTGAATCTGTTTGTTCCTGGCCTGGTTCCACAAGATTTTATCTTCACTTCTGTAAGCATTCTTTTTGGCATGACGAAGCTGTTTGAGTTTCCCAGTAAATCTTGGTTTATCATTATTGAATGATACGAATGACGGATGCACATATCCTTACAGAAACTGATTTATGAAGCTACAGTCTCTCCGTGAGCTCGTCCAGATCAGTGGCTGCAGCTTTAAAAACACTCCATCCAATCAGTGCAGGTGAAGCAGCCTTGTAAATCCTGCTATGCTTCATTAGTCCATCTTTTACCCGTCCTTAGTACAGGTTTATCTGATCTCGGTTTCTGCCTGTAGGTTGGTATGAGATGAACTAGACAGTGATCAGAGCCCCAAAGCTGCTCATGGGACAGAGTGATATGATCCTTTACTGGAGTGTAACAGTGATCCAATATATTACTGTCTCCAGTGGAACATGCAACATGTTGTCTGTATTTTGGCAGTTCATTGGAAAGATTTGCTTTGTTTAAGTCTCCATGAATGATTAAAATAGAGTTTGGTTACCTTTGCTCCATTTCAGTTATTTGTTCAGCCAGCTGTTGCAGCGCTGCGATCAAACACGTGTCTGAATGAAAGCGTATCACTCCGGTTTTGTCCGATTGATCTTGTACATTGATCTATTGATCAAAACCCATCAAAACTAACTCACATGCAAAAATCTACCATGGAGCTCAGTAAGGCCATTAAGCAATGTGTAAAATTGCTCTCTCACTCTATATGGAACTGGAACTTTGCTAACCATTTCAATGGTTACAGATGTTGATAAGCAGCACATTTATTTATAACAGTGGTCCCCAACCTTTTTTGTGCCACAGAACAACAAAATAAATCGATACAACCATAAAAACTGGTATTTTCTAAATCTAATAATAAACGTGAATCCACTGTGTTGTTTTTTGTTAATTTTGCTCGCTTGGGGGTTTGAATTTAGCGGTAATGTTTTATGTGTTAGCGACCGGAGCAGCCCCTTTAAGAAGGTAGAGGTAAGACATGTGACTGAGGCATCATGACATGCATCAAGAGTAAGTCATAGACAGATGTGGTGGAGAGAATCCGGTAATTTTCCAAAATAAAACATCGTTTAGTATCATAAATAAAATGGAAATAATGTCATGCGGTAAAATAATGCGGTCCGGTACCAATTGACCCATGGACCAGTGCCGGTCCGCAGCCCGAGGTTTGGAGACCAGTGATTACACTGACTTTAAATCTACCCATGTCCAACGCTCTAAATACACGCCTGAACTTCCAGCCAATCACAATCCAGTATTCACACAGACCATGTTAAATAGAAACCATATTCATACATGCACTTGTTTCCCCCTCTTTTCCCACTTTGTGATGAGAAAAAACAGAAAGTAGTGTCACTTAATAGTATTTGTGACTCGTTGTCCTCATTAACTTCTTAATGAAGTGCAACTATCATGCTGAGGACAGGACAGTGAGACTTTTTCATGTCAGGACGATCAATTTACTGAGATGCGATCTTAGCCGACGAAAGTGCAATATTAATAGGCCTGGTGTACATGTTCGAATCCAAGCCCAAATAAATTAATCATGTCTCTCCAGCGTAGATGCTGAGTTCTGCAGCAAACATCTGCGGCATAAATTAGGGCACCACCGCAGACTCGCTCAGCCCTCGGATGTAAACAGTACGCAGTTCGCGTCTCTGGGATGACTTTGAAACAGCAAAGAAGCGCAATCAGGGTAAAAATAAACGAAAACACCCTGTTTTCTTGTAACGTTTAAATGCTGTTTAGTGCTGAATGCTGAAGGAAACATCACGTCGAATGAGTCAGGATTTCTCACGCATTACCAAGCCGGGGTTTTTGCTGGAAACGAACAGCCCACATTCTAAACGACAGATTCAATATTTTGTTTAATTTCCTGCCTTAATGAAATAAACCTTTCCTCCGATTCTTTCTTTAATTAGATTTAAGGGATGGCTCAGGAAACCCACCCAGGAGGATATTTACGGGCACGAAAAAAAAAGAAGTTAACATCCGTTAAGCTGTGAAATTTCAGAGAAGGAGTGGAAAATGTCTCTAGTTTGTACTGAAGTGTTTCAATGCTTTTGGGTAAAGGAGGGATGATTACAATAATTGGACCCCCTTACTGAATTATTTATTTTTCGTCACACTTAAATGATTCAGATCATCAAGCAAATTTGAATATTACACAAAGTAAATACAAAATGCTGGTTTTTAATTTCATTTATTGAGGGGGAAAAAAGCTCCCCTGGCCCTGTGTAAAAAAAAAAAAAAAGCTGATAAAAACCTAACAACAAGAACAAAATAAAAGTTTTACGGGTGGCTTAGTTAAAGTCCGGACTTAAACCATACTGAGATGCTGAGGCATGACTTTAAACAGTATGTTAATGCTTTCCAAACACTTACCGTATTTCCCGGACTATAAGCCGCTACTCTTTCCCCACGCTTTGAACCCCACGGCTTAAACAATGAAGCAGCTAATTTATGGATTTTAACTGGATTTTTCCCGGTTTCACAAACTTCAAGCCAAAAAACTGCCCAATGAAATTGCAGAACAGGTTCAGGTGAACCAATGAAACTCTTTATATTAAATCAGATGCGCTCCCACTGAATCTGGCCGTACCACATCATAAATATGGATGATGTTCCTCTGACGTTTGACCTGCCGCTCACTCGGACTGTCTACAGGAAATGTAAATCATTCGTCACCCTGAAAACAACCGGGCATGAAAACACACACTTCACCTTTGTTCTGAGCTGCACGGCATCGGAAGAAAACCTTCACCGGTGGTGATTTTTAAACGCACGACGATGCCGAAAGAAAAACCTTCGAGAGAAATAGTTGTGAAAGGAAGGAGGAAGACGGTGAACAATGACTTTCTTGGTAGGCTACTGTTTAGATACAAGCCGTGTAACAGGCACTGTCTTTCGTTAAAGCCTGTGTAAAGTTCATTAGTTTCAGTGTAGACACCTGCGGCTTATAGACAGGTGCAGCTTATAGACAGGTGCGGCGTATTTATGTTGAAAATAAAAATCTTTGTCAAATTCAGTGGGTGCACTTGATAGTCCGGAAATGATGGTAGATGTGGCTGCAATGACAACAATTCAGCAATAAAGAGCAGGCCAAAATTCCTCCACAGCACAACTGTAAACCACAAACATCTAAGAAGGTCGGGTGTCCCAATACTTTTGGTATGTGGCGTAGCTCTTAATATGCAATGCATGCGTTGCATAGAGGGTTTCTAGTGGAATTCAAGGCATTGATGATCCAGTTCAATTTATTTCACACTTTGTACCAATTTGCATAACTTGATTCATAAGGAAAGTTCTAAAGTTTAACTTGAAGGTTGGGAGAGAGCATAAAAGTCTGTCTTTTTTTTTCTTCCCCCAAACATTCTTTATCTAAAATCAAAAGCAATTCCAATCACGTTGCATTTGCTCCTTTGATTTATAGTACATTTTCATGACGTCACGTTTAATCTGGTTTCTTCTTAGTACACAAATCGCAATCTTACTTTTCATTAGGCTACATGCAGTTAATGTAAAAATAAATAAATAAAACCCACAAAAAAAACGCTTTGAGCAAAACGAGTTTCCAGTCCTGACGCTCTTGGGGGAATATAAACGCTGACCTACTTCTTCAGCGAAGACGAGATTGCAGAGAGCGTGTCCCAGGACGGCAGACCCGCCAGAACTCAAATAAAGCTCCTGAAATTTCCCAAATACCATGACAGGAGCGTCCACATTCTGATGAAAGTTCTGAAGCACTATAAAATAGATGAACGACCTTTTGAAACTCGCCCGCCGGCTTCCGCGATGCGGAGGAGAGAAACTGTATTTTTCTACTTTCGTTTCAGGCTTGAGATGTGGTTGAGTGAATGTGGACTTGCTTATTCCTGCGTTATGAAGTGTCCTTATGGAATGTGCTTAAGCTTGACATGGAGCCACTCCGGCTTAAGCCGGACGTAGCCAAAGCGAGAGGCTGCGAAAACAAAAGAGAGTGCATTCCTGTCATCAGACTTGTCACGCTCCTGTCCTATATATAAGTAAAACTAACGAAATAAAGTAAAAATATTTCCCAGAACTGTGAAAGCTAGCTCGGTGTTGGAGAGTGCTGTCTCTTTCTTGGCATGTCTTTTATTGTTATATAGCAGTTTAAAAAAAAATAAAAACTTTTGGAAAGAAAGTAAACATTACAGATGTCTGATTCACTCCCAGTTTTACAGGAAAACATCTCTACCTAGTTTATCACTGACTCCTTTCTTATGTGACCTATCAAACTTTTACAGCAGCCTGAAAGGCAAGCCGAGGTAATGAGGAGGAAGGTAATAAGTAAAAAGTCAAATCAGGGTAAGAAGTGCTTTTACAGAAAAATAATCAAGGGCAGGCAGACACAAAGCAGATTTGCTCTTACGAACCCAAGGTTTATACTTTTTTCTGTGACAGAAAGTGTATTTGTTTAAAATATACCACAGCAATTTGCCAGAAGCAGCCAGAACAACCTCTTTTATTAATTTGAACAAAACTGCCTTTATCTGTACATACAGTTGAAGGCATGCAATTGCATAGGATGTCTTTGGATGCACTAGCATTGAACTTTCCCATCACTTTAACAAGAAGGCCCAAACTACAACTCCACAAATATATGTTTAAGATGGGTTGAACAAGATCTTGACCTAGGCTTGTGATGGACCTCGTACCTCAACCATATTGAACACCTTTGAGATGAATTTAAATCCCTACTTCTGGGAAGATTAGCGAAGGTTATTATTAAAAACAAATAGGAACTAAATGTAAAATGAGTTGAATAAATCGTCTGGTTGGGCGTCCCTTGGCACTGGTCAAACAATGACAGCACCCCAGGCATCCTCACCTACATCAGTACCTGACTTTACTAATATCCTAGTCTAAATACGTATAAAAATCCTAAGAGGCCAGGCATTACACTATATATTTTTCTTCCTTTTTTTTCTTGTGATTTCAACATAAAAGTTGTTTTCTCGTTATTACAACTTAATATTCTCGTGGACGCACAAGCTGCCACAAATGGTTATGTTATCATCCATGACGCTGCAACAATGCTGCCTCTAGAACACGCACAGAAAAATTCATTACTGATCACAAGGAATATTTTATATGCAGCATCATGGGGAATACGTGGACGCATGGCGGTGCGACGTGGACGATCCCGCACCTCTGCCACAAACGGTTATGATTATTATCCATGATGCTGCATCTAGAACATGCTCTTATGCCGAATACACAGAAATTTGTGTTATAGGAAAAATCATGAGACATTTAAGTTGTAATTATGACAACTTTTGTCAAGATCACGAGTAAACAAGAAGGAAAAAAATATAAATAATGCAGGGCCTCTTAGGACTTTCATAGAATGAGCACAAAGCTCCACAACTGAAAAGAAGGCTATTTTAACAGCATCTTTTATGCGGGTGTCTAAACTTTTGTCACTATAGTGCCATTTATTTCGACCAAAGAACAAAAAAATGCAGCAGCAATTTAGTTCACCCAGTGACATTCATGCTAACATTCATGCTAATAGCGTCATCATCTCATTGAGTGACAGCTAGCTAACCTGTTTATATTTAGGTGATAAACCTTTGCTACTATGTTTTTAAAGGTGAATAATGAGACTCGGGTATTTCATATTTGAAATCAGTGAAATGCTTTCTTCCATTTAACAGCATTGCAATGCTGCTAGCATCAGCAACAACAGTAGTAGAGCTAGCGTCAACAATGTTTCTATGTGACATTGGAACAGCATAGATTTGCTAACATCTCAAAGGCATTGGAATAAACACGTTTCAGAGTGAAGGAAAAAAAATGATTGAGTTTTGTTCTGCTGATTAAATACAGTTAGTATAATTGATTTAAATGAGGGAAACCAGTCACTCATTTTCCTCATTAGCACTGTGGTTTCTTTCAATTTTCAATAGCCAGCTTTTTTCCTTTATCATATGACAGTTAGCAAAGCGGAAAGATGAGGCGTGACATAAAGCTAGGTGATGTAACCGGTATTTGCTCGATCTCTCGGTAGTGATGGAGCAAAGGAAGAGTATTCCGTCAGCTCAACAGCTACACTCAGAGATGACAGGATGCATGTGTGGGATTCAGGATATGGGTATTTAAGTAGTCTTGACAGTCAGAGACACATCAACTGGTTTAGATAAAATGAAAAGAAAAAAAAAAGAAAAGGTTACACACTGTTAGGTTTGTATGGTATTCCCAAGGAAAGAATTTGGCAGTGATTTCATCAGACACCATTGGTTGGACATGTAGTGTGTCTTGTAAACATGGGAAACAACTACAAATATTCCTGTTCTTCTATACCTGGACCAAACCCCCCCCCAAAATAAATAAATAAATAAATAAATAAATAAATAAAAGAAATAAAAGAAAAAGAAAAGAAAAAAAAAAAAAAAATTAAATAAATAAATAAAAGAAAAGAAAAAAGAAAACAAACCACAAAAAAAAAAACGATAGTTAAAATGTATGACAGCGTTTTAGTGACGTTAAAAATAAATAAATTAAAAAAAAAGATGCAAGACATTGCAATACCAGAATATAAATATTCTGACAAAATATTCTAACAGTAAAGATTAAAGTGGTAATGTATTGAGGAGAAATCACAGAATTGCGAGAATTGTGAAGATTTTTACTTTCCTAAGAGGTGATAAGAATGAGCGAGGAGTTGAGCAGAATTTTATTCTAATATTGCGATGATTTTATTCTCGTCTTTGCTCTGATCTTAGATTTAAAATGTTTATTGTGGCACTGAAACACCGTTGTACAAATGTGCTATAAAATATCATTTTTTTATAATCTATTTTTGTATTGTATTAATTTTAGTTTGATTTTTGGTCTGTAGGTAAATATATCATGTCATCTGAGCCTTTTATCTCCTCACATCTATTCACAATCTTTGCACTGTATATTGTATATTACTATATATACACATATAACCTACTGCACCTTCTGTACATTATTCACCCTCACCCCTGTACATATAAATCCCATACCTTTATTTATCACACTGCTATTTATTTATAGTAAATAGGTCACTTTTGCACTTGTGGTTAGATGCTAACTGCATTTCATTGGGTCTGTACATGTACCTTGCACAATGACAATAAAGTTGAATATAATCTATTCTAAGACAATCTAATCTAAAAAACAAACAAACAAAAAAAAACAACAAACACTAGACTAGAACACTTTGGTCCAAAGGGACAAAGCAAGAATAGCAAATGCTATTATAAAGGGTTATTCGAAAATAAATAGTGAAGCATGTCCAAATGCTGAAATTGACCTCCAGACCGCTTGCTTCAAATGTAAGAACTCACACAAAGTAACAGGAAAACCAATTCGTCCCACTGATTATCCTGAGAAGAAAAGTATTTCGATGGTCAATTTAAAGTCGTATTTAAGACAATATGAAACTAATTAGTGTCTCATGTAAATAAGATTATACATTTCACCCATGTCTGTAAGAATCCCAGAAAAGAAACACCTCCCATTTTATCCTTTTCTGTCAATAAAAATAGTTAAAAAATAACCTCCATCCCTGCAGAGCATCCTTCAGTACTAAAGAGTTGCACGGTGTGGAACATATTGCATTCAACCTTGACGGAAGTATAGTAAATAAATCCACTTTAAGTGGGAAAAGAAATCCTTCCAAAAAGCTGAAAATTGCCACTCGCAGGGACAAAAACTCTTTTGGAATGGTCACATACAGTATCAGGGTGCCTTTGTGAGTAGGCGCTGGGTTCTATTGCACAGCCCCTGGGAGTCGTGCTTTTTTTTTTTTATGTTCAAGCTTGACTCACACACTGTGTAAATATACACAGTCTATAAACATGGACATACAGTACAGTAGACTTAAAAACCACTGAATGGATCACAAGCTGCCAAAATATTCGGCATGACTGAGGATCTTCTGAGAGATTTGGGTATATTTTCCACTTCTGACTGTCAATGCAATACAAGTTCAATGTTCAGTAATGTAAACAAATCAAGTTGGTCAATCAATTTAACTTTAATTTAGGAATAGTCTGGCCACTGGGACAATTTCCACTTGATTCCAAAATAACACGGATTATGACGTCAGATGGAATCTAAAAAAAAATAAAAATAAAATAAAAACCCTCTTGAAAAACAATGAAGTCTACTTCCTGCTGAAACCAACATTCCCTGGCCTTTGACTTCCCCCTGAATTCAAAACCTGGACTATAAAGTTCTCTTAAAACCAAAACCACCAGAACTACATTGTTCCTCTGAAATGAAGACTACCAGGACTATAACTTTCCCTTAAAAACAAGACCACAAAGACTACAATTTTTTCCCAGAAACGAAGACCACCAGGATTATTACTTTCCACTGAAACCAAGACTACAAGACTATAACTTTCCCCAGAAACAAAGACCACCAGGACTATAACTTCCCCTAAAACCAAGACCACCAGGATCAGAAGACTATTAGGACTATATTATTGTTTTTAATCAAAACCACTAGGACTATTACTTTCCCCAAAAAACAAGACCACAAGACTATAACTTTCTCCAGAAACAAAGACCACCATGATTATTACTTTCCACTGAAACTAAGACTACAAGACTATAACTTTCTCCAGAAACAAAGACTATAACTTTCCCCAGAAACCAAGACCACAAGGACTATAACTTCCCCTGAAACCAAGACCACCAGGATCAGAACTTTCCCCAGAAACCAAGACCACATGGACTATAACTTTCCACAGAAACTAAGACCAGCAGGACTTTAACCTTCCCCAGAAACGAAGACCACCAGGACTATAACTTCCCCTGAAACCAAGACCACAAGGACTATAACTTTCCCCAGAAACCAAGACCACCAGGATTAGAACTTTACATAACTGTACCATTACCCTGCTTATATGATTTTTTTTTTGGACACGATAAAACAAATATCGGTGGCTATGGCATCTCTTGGAATCTAGGACATCCTTTTAAACCACCCCTTGTTTTGATTGAATAAGACAGAACATTTAGCCTTGTGATGTCTTCAGACTGACCCTGGCTGATATCTAACAAATTGCACCCACAAGCCAACCTTAGAATGACAGGACGTAATGTGTTCTCTGTACAGCAAAAGTAATGTTGGGGAAGTCGACTTTAAAGCTTCGCTAAGCCCTCGACAAGATTCTGTAGTTGTTCAAACTGGGAACACTGCGAGGTGAATCCCTGCAAGGCATAACCTCTCTTTGACCTCCAGCAAGAGATGACCTCAGAGCGATTCTCAGCAAGGCTTGACTGCATCGTGGGATTTTACATTCATTAAGCAAATCACTTATGACAACACAAATGAACACATGGTGTGCAGAGAAAGAACTGCCACTGTGATGTGTCGTAGCAGATGTTCTTCAAAAACATGGGCAACTGTTGGCTTCTCGCTTGGACTTGTTTCAACAAGGTACCAAATGAGACTCGAAGGAGCACTCGAGTGACAACCGAGCTTTGAGGGATGGTCTTCGAACTAAACGTATGAGACAATGTTGTTAAACTAGTAGAGTAGAGAAAAAATCAAGCCGTTGACATCCTCAAAGACAGGAATATCAGCCAGGAACTTACCAAACATCACAGACGAGCAAGATAGGTGTGTACCTTCTGGTCATTTAATTTTCATTTAGAAAGAATTCGAAAAATGAACTTTTTGTGACGGAAGAGAGAATGTCTTGGTGCTTACAGATGTATTCTCCAAGTTCACTCAGGCTATTCCCATGAGGGCTCACTGAGCAAGAATGGTAGCTCAGGTATTGGTCCGCAATTGGTTTAGATTGTTTGGGCACCAGGTGAGCAGAGTGCAATATATTCAGTCTCCCAGTCTCCGGAAGGGCCGGCGAAGCAGGTGCATAGGTCAGAAATGCGTAAGGCAGCTTATGAACCTGTAGTTGAAAAAGACAAGCACCATGAGTTAAGCTAGCGACATAAGACTGGGAAGGAGTCATCAATAAAAATAAAAGAATACAAAAAAAAAAAAAAAAAAAAACAAAGCCCTGGCCAACCGGACTCCTACACAAACAATTCACACAATACACGTGCTGCCACCATGCAGCACACTCCTGAGACCAGCCAACCAGGGGACCAAACAAAAACAAGACAGGAGAAACAGCAATTGACGAATCTAAAAACAGAAAAAAAAACAAATTAACAATACATATGCTTTAAAACAACATTTAAAACTATGGTTACTAACTGCACACTCAATTAAAATATTAAATAATTTACCTTCATTGGCAGATAACAGATATAACAATCAGTTAATGATTAAGCATTTATCTAGATCTGAAACGAAACACATTCCCAAAGAGAGATACAAATAAAATATTTCATGCCATCTAATTTAAACAAATAAGACAAAGCCTATATACTTACCTACACCAGCAGCTATCAGCATACACAGTCAGCATTGCTCAATTTATCTGCATCTAAATATATAAATTAAAATATCCCATACAATCAAAAGAAATCCCTTTAATTAAACAAACTAAAGTAACAAAACTAGCCTACCACCTATAGGGTGACTCCAAACACAATCAAACAAAGCAGCACTATATCCCATGTGCTTTTAAAACAGGGCACACATTTTAAGGCCACTTGCCCAGTGCCTGTTTAAAAAGTCTTGGGATAATTAGCCAACCACACCCCTACTAAAACCCGCTGAACTAGGAGACCTAAACCTGACACAACATGTCAAATATTTCAGAATCCTTTTCACCTTTAGGAATGATTTGTCGTACTTAGAACCTGGAGAACTCGGACTTGATGTGCCTGGTTAAGCCTGATGAGAATCAGTGAGTGCTGAGTCTGATTCACAGTTTAACACTTTAAATTAAATTTCATTTTTTTGCTCACAAAGTATTCCATTTTTCTAATGGAGGAGTTTTTAGTGAGGTAAAAAAATTCTTATTTTATAGAAGGCAGGGTGTGAATGAGAAAGGACTGAAAGATTGTTGTGTCTCGTATTATTTTGTTATGTCTGTTCTGTCCCTGATCATGCAGTGTTTTATAATTTACTCATTTAAACACTTTGAAATATACAATATTTAGGCTAAAGCTTGTGGACACCTGACCAAAGGGTTCAGATGTCCTTTCTTTTGAACATCCCATTCCATATTTACTGTTATTCTCATTTCCTTTTAGAATAACCTCCACTCCTCTGGGAAGATGTTCCACTAGATTTTGTGGAGATTCATTTAGCAACAAGGGTGTAAGTAAAGTCCGGTACTGATGTAGGTGAGAAGGTAAGAAGGCCTGGGGTGCCGTCCGCATTCACATTCATCCCAAAGGAGTTCAATAGGGTTGGAGCTTTCTAGTGATCTTCCACTCCTACCCATGGAAAGCTTATTTTAAAAAAGCGTGTTATGGGTACAGTTGTACTGTCATGCTGGAACAGGTTTTTGTTCTTCTAGTTCAAGTAAAAGAACATTTTCATGGTTCCACATCTAAGAACATCCTATACAATTGTGGGACTCCAGCTTAGTACGAACCTTTTTATGGAGGAACCACACATGACTGGAAAATGTCCTTAGACAGTCGGAGACCAGAATGCAGTCAACACGTCCTATGTGCCTTAGTACACAAAACAGGAGCTTAGGTAGAAGTACAGACCGGAAAATGGGTATAATCCGTAACGCTGGAAGTCCAGGGATGATCTCTAGAGTGAACTGTAGGTTGGACGGTGAGCGAGTGAGAACAGGGAGAGTAGATTGGAGACAGGTGAAGGTGATTAGTAGGAAGGCGAGGCGCTGCGAGTGTGCTGAGTGCAGGGGGGAGGCGTGACTGATGGTTCCCTGACAAGTATATTTGAAAATAAGAATTTTTAGTAATAATTGCATATTGTTTAATATTCTGTTGGCCAAATTATTGAAGGAAATAATGAGAATGAAATGGAGTAATAGTTGTTATACGATTTGTTTTCTTTCCAGGATCTATTTAATATGGAACAATGCCACACACATACACCAGGATAGAAGATATTTATTCAAACGTACTACTATGTGTACCGTAACCTGCTTGTGAAATCTGAGCCTTTATTTCCTGCCGAAACTCACACTGGAATATATAAATAAATTTCACAGCAACAAAACCACTCAGAAACTTCATAATAAGCTTGTCCCTGGATAGAGCTGACCTCTGGGGCGAATCTGAAGACAGGTTTTCTACTTCGTATCAACAGATGTTGGATAACTAGGCATTTCAGTCCGAGCTGTGACTTCCACACGTCACCGCATGCCACAGGGATGGCCGCTTGTAAACCTCGTTTCGAGTCCCATAACCCAAAGATATGATCAGAAACTCATTTCATTGTTTTTTTTCTCTCCACTCTTCAGCAGGTAGGTTTGGAGTCAGAGACAGCACTTGTGTGTAAGTAATGTGTAGCTTGAAGAAGGCTTGTACACATCTAGAATATTAGGCAGGTGACTGTGTGGATACAAACACACCAGAGTGGAAGGATACGCAATACCTTTAGCTACCACTTCTAATAATCTGAAGGCTTTTAATTTTTTTAATGCTGTGTATGTGGTATTAATTAATTAATTAATTAATTAATTTATTCTGTGAGCAACAGTATGGTTTCATGCTGAGGAAGAGCACCACAGATGCATTTTTTTGCTTTGAGAATGTTGAAGTATAGAGAAGGTCAGAATGAGTTGCTTTGTGTGTTTGTTGATTTAGAGAAAGCGTACGACAGGGTGGACAGAGGAGTTGTGGTATTGTATAAGGAAGTCAGGTGTGTCACAGAAGTATGTGAGGATGGTGCAGGACATGTATGAGGACAGTGTGACAGCAGTGAAGTGTACAGTAGGAACAACGCACCGGTTTAAGGTGGAGGTTGAACTGCATCAAGGATCGCATCTGAGCCCTTTCCTGTTTGCAGTGGTGATGGACATCTCCCTCCCCCATCCTGACCACGTTCTACAGAGGGACCATTGAGACCATCCTGAGCAGCTGCATCACTGCCTGGTTTGGGAATTGCATCATCTTGGATCGCAAGACTCTACAGAGGATAGTGAGGACAGCTGTGAAGGTCATTGGAGTCTCTCTCCCCTCTATCATGGACATTTACACCACACACCGCATCCGCAAAGCCAACAGCATTGTGGACAACCCCACACACCACTCACACACACATTCCTGCCATCAGGGAAGCGGTTCCAAAGCATTCCTGCCATCAAATTCAGACTGTGCAACAGTTTCTTCTCTCAAGCCATCAGGCTCCTAAACACACAACTGCACTAAAACTCACGCACACACACAAACTCACTGGGGGTGCTATTTTGTGTTTTGTGTATTTGTCTTCCACTGTTTTGTGTTGTCTTTGCACTGTCTGTCTTGCACTGTTTGCACCAGGTTGCACACAATGCACTTTATGTGCTGAGGTCACTTAGACCTGTGTTTTCTGTTATGTAGTTTTATGTTGTTTTATGGCGCACTGGGGTTCTGGAGCAACGTTGTTTCATTTCACTGTGTACTGCTTCAACTATATATGGTAGAAATGACAATAAAAGCACGAGGCGACAGGTTGACGGACGAGGTCAGACAGGAGTCTCAATGGACGATGATGTTTGCAGATAATATTGTGATTTGTGGTGAGAGTAGTGAGCAGGTTGAGAAGAGCCTGGAGATGTGGAGGTACGTGCTGGAGAGAAGTGGAATGAAAGTCAGTAGGAGTAAGACAGAGTACATGTGTGTGAATGAGAGGGACGGCAGTGGAGTCGTGCGGTTGCAGGGAGAAGAGGTGGAGAATGTGGAGGAGTTCAGGTACCTGGGGTCAACAGTGTAAAGTAATGGAGAGTGTGTTAGCGAAGTAAAGAAAAGAGTGCAGGCAGGGTGGAGTGGGTGGAGAAGAGTGATAGCAGGAGTGATTTGTGATAGAAGAGTATCTGTGAGAGTGAAAGGGAAAGTTTATAGGACTGTGGTGAGACCTGAGATGTTGTATGGATTAGAGACAGTGAGTAAAAGACAGGAGGTGAAGCTGGAGGTAGCAGAGCTGAACATGTGAAGGTTTTTTTGTTGGGAGTGACGACGATGGACCGGTTTAGAAATGAGTTTATTAGAGGAACAGCGCATGTAGGACTTTTGGAGACAAGGTTTGGGAGGTGAGATTGAGATGGTTTAGACATGTGCAGAGGAGGGACATGGGGTATATTAGTAGGAGAATGCTGATGATGAAGCTACCAGGAAGGAGGAAAAGAGGGAGACCAAGGAGGAGGTTTATGGATGTGGTGAGGGAAGACATGCAGGTAATTAGTTTAAAAGAGGCAGATATAGAGGACGGTGGGTATGAAGACTGATGATCCACTGTGGCGCCCCCTAATGGGAGCAGCCGAAAGAAGTTATTTATTTATTTATTTATTTATTTATTTATTTATTTATTTATTTATTATGAATTATGAAACATCCTGTCACATCCTAATTCAGGAATCTTTCTCTAGGATGAATAAAGTGATCTATCTATCTATTTAGGAAAACAAATTTGTTTCAAACTCAAATAAACTCAACATCTAAATATGAGATGGTGTATTTTAAATACTTGTACATTTTAAGCAAAAAATGTTGGTAAACATTTTGAATTAATATAGTACATATAATATAAACTAAATTTTGTCTTTTGTTTTTCTTAAAAGAACAATACATGTTTGTATGTATGCATGCATGTGTAGATATGTATGTACGTATTTATGTATCCGTGTAGTATTCAATGAATGTATGAATGCATTTACGCATGTATGTAACTCACACAGTTTAAAAGCTTATAAATAAAAAGTAAATCAAGAGTTAATAAGATTAACAAATGCTTTGAGAGAAATGCAACAGCATCCTCTGAGAATACATGATGCGGTTATGGGATTTATTCAGCTACAATTGACAGCTGGAGATTACAAAAGATTACTGAAGACAAGTTAATGCATTAATGTTCAACAGAAAAAAAAAACCCCAAATGAACAAATTAAATTACAATGAAAATGTAAATAAATTGATTAAAAAACATCCTTTTGTATCAGATGCAGTATGCAGTTAGGGTGGTCTTTGCTTACGTATGCAAAAATCTTCAAGTCATTGCATTCTGTTTCTGTTTACATTTTAACTCGGTTCCCCAACGTTTCTGCAATTAGGGTTGTAGAATTAATTCATTATTGATAATAATAGAAGTCATTAACACTGTTTAAGTTTGACAAAAGTTTAATTGATGCAAAGCCAACAACCTGTCTCTGAACTAACTAACTGTCTGTCTGTCTGTTGTTTGTTTTTAAATGTCCAGGTCTTGGGTATGATCATAAACTTGTGTCAATGTCACTGCAGAGATTTCTATTGGTCCCCTCTACCCCTCAATGTTCATATGGTTTTGATGAAGATTTGATTGGTCAGAAGATGTTGCTGAGAATTCTGATTGGTAATAGGGTATTGATGACAATTTTTTAAGGTCAGAAGTCGGAAGGATGGCAAGGTCTGTCTGTCTGTCTGTCTGCATGCATGTCTATCTATCTGTCTGTCTGTCTGTCTGCATGTGTGTCTATCTATCTACCTGTCTGTCTGTCTGTCTGCATGCGTATCTGTCTGTCTGTCTGTCTATCTGTCTGTCTGTCTGTCTGTCTGTCTGTCTGTCTGTTTGTCTGCATGCGTGTCTATCTGTCTGTTTGTCTGCATGCATGTCTGTCTGTCTGTCTGCATGCGTATCTCTATATATATATCTATCTATCTATCTATCTATCTATCTATCTATCTATCTATCTATCTATCTATCATTTTTAAATCTCCTCTCATTCCCTGGTTTGATCGTGAACTCCTGTTACCATCCCTGTAGAGATTTCCACGTGTTTTTTCCCCTCATTTCAGGGAAACCTCATTTAGAGTAAAGAGCCCCAAGGTTACCTATAAATAGTTTAATTGCTTGCCACCTGCTTCCTGAAATTATAATTAGGCCTGTCTCCCTTCACCGAATGCCCCTCTTTCTTTCAAACACCAGAGTTTTTTTATTGCAATCATGTTCGTGTCTGTAATCATTGAGCAGGGGCGATCCTTTTTTAATAGAGAACATTGTCATCTGGAGGGAACTGATTTGGGCTGAATGTAAAATGGAGGAATTGTAGGTTAATTTGAGCTTAATTAAAAAAAGAGCAGTGTGCAGTATGGACACAGTAGATCTGGCAGAACAGATTCATCTATAAAGATAATGTCTTGTCAATGCTTTGTTTATCTGATAAACTAATCTATTAATATTTGTTATTATTTATTATTGATTTTTTTGCTGACAGGCTGCATTTTGCTCTTAACTATAATTAGTTTGTGTTTTTTGGAAACATAGAAATTGAATAATTACAACACAGGATTTACTGAATGGTCAGAATATGTTGATGACATCTGTGATTGGTCAAAAGGCATTTATCACAATTCTGATTCTGGTTGGTCAGAACATGCTGATGAGGAGTCTGATTGGTTAGAATTTGTTAATAATTCTGGTTAGTTAGAAAGTGTTTGAGATTTCTTATTGGTCAGAAGGTTTTGGTGACACTGTTTGAAAGGCATTTATTAGGAAAGTGTTGATGACACTTGTGATTAGCCTTAAGGTGTTGATGAGGATTCGGGTTGGTCAGCAGATGTTAATGGTTAATGCTTCTGGTTGGTGAAAAGGTGTTGAAGACATTTTTAATTAATCAGAAGGTGTAAATAAGGATTGTGAATGGCCAGAAAGTATTAATAAAGATTCGGACTAGTCAGAATGTGTTGATGACGTCTTTGGTCAAAATGTACAGCTGATGACTCTGGTTGGTTAGAAAATATGGATGATAGCAGTGATTGGCTAAAAGGTGTTGAAGAGGATTCAGATTAGTCAGAAGGGGCTATTGTCTTTGTTGAAAGTTTTTGTGGATGACTCTGATTGGTCAAAACGTGCTGATAAGGATTCTGACTGGTCATTAACACACCACTTAATGATTTTTTTCTTTTATATTTCTTATTTGCCTTCATCCTAATATCAGTACATTTTCAAGGACATTATAAAAAAAAAAAAAACAATTTTTTTACGTTTATACTTATTAGTAGAAACAACCCTGCCAACATAACAAGAAATTCATTATTTGTATTTCACAGAGGTATAAAAAAAAAAAACCAGTTAGCGCAGTGTCACTGTGGCTACTTGCTCCGTACTGAAAATATGATTTGTCTTTCGCATGCATGAAAACACTAATGAATCAATATCGCCAAAAACTGGCCAGCGGCTAATACTAGCACAATTTTTTAGTGTTTTATGTCCAGCTTCAAGAATTTCCCTTAAAAGTTAAAATCCTGTCAATTCCACATATCAAGTGAGTGAATAAATGAAGGATGGCAACAATTAGGATATGTGTTAAAATATGCTGAAATAAATAGAACAGTTAAGAAGATCATATCTTTAGAAAATTAGCACACACACACACACACACATACACAATTGCATACACATCTGTATTACCCAAATTACAAATTTAACCTTACAAATTTAAACTATTTATTAAAATTTTCCATTTATTTACACACACACACACACACACACACACACACACACACACACACACACACACACATATATTATTAAAATTTGTTTTAAAATGTTAACTGTTCAAATATTGATGATCACAAATGTCAGTAATAATAAACTGCGTTAATAAAAAATATATATTTTGCATTTCTCTCCCCAAACTGTACTGAAATTAAACTGAACCTTGACCTAAAAACCTAAATACAGTTCATATTTAGAAAATATACCGTATTCGAAGCTAAAATGTGTTTAATATGGTCTGAAAAAGGCAAAAATATTTGTATTAATCTTTTAGGGTATTTCTCTATGTATATATATATATATGTATATGTAGATGTAAGATCAGTAGCACCTGGATCATGGAATTCCCCCAGAAAACACCTAATCCATACTATATAATATCAGAATCTTATTATCAACAAGCACATCCCTATGAGTTTCTTACGTCCAGCTGTGCTTAAGTAGGACACTGTTTCCAAGACAATAGATTAGAGGAAGACAGCATTTTCTTCGTTTCCATCTCTTGCCAACGGGAGGCTGATGAATAGAGGCAAATTGCCAGTGACCTAGTTATACATTTTAGTCCCTCGTGCTGGTTCATGGTGCCGAATGAATAGGATAAGGCACGCTCGGAGCGATAGGGCAGTGTTTGTGCAGGACGCATGAATGCTTTATTTACCCGAGACCCTTGAGTACGAAATTCCCTGTAGATATTTAATCTGACTGCAGCGAATAAAGGATTTATTGGTGGTTTGTGAACCATTAAGCTGTTGGCTCATGGGAGATTCACTTATTTAAAGTATCTGTCTCGAGTTCAAAAATGATTTCTATACTCCAACAATCTTCTACATTTTTGCTCTCTACAGACTGCTGGCTATAACTTTTAAAACATTACTGAACCCAGCTTTCCAAAAATACTGTAATCCACAACTAGAACTTGTAGATTTACTGTATACTGCAAAAATGCAGCACTGACCAACACACACAGAGTTAATAAGTGCAAATTATTTGTGTAATCTAATATAATCTAATCTAATATGATCTAATCTAATCTAACCAATACTTTATATGCAAACGTTTGGTACTGATTGAGTATTACAGGAAATACCATCAGTTACAATAAAAAAATATATGAATTTTTTTAATTTGATTTAAAAAAGGTCTGTAGATGTTGACAAATAAGCATTAATTCATATATATTTAATATATAAATATAATATAAATTATATATGAATTAAATTCATATATAATTTGTTTTGTTATGCTTTTTTGTTTTTAAATCAAAGATTTTCAAAAAAATATTTACATATTTACAGTAAATATTTAGCATTGAAGGTAAAATAAACAAAAGAAGGGATCAAATCTTGTGGAAAAATAAATCAAATGAATAAATAAATAAATAAATAAATAAATAAATAAATAAATAGGCATTTTATAAAATGTAAAAAAGTAAATTATTTAATTCATTTTAAATAAAATAAGTGACTTATTTAGGAAATTACAGGTGTAGGAAAAAAAGAAATTCACGATTGTTATGACCATATTTTATAATTATTCAGAAAAACAAAAAAAACAAATTTGTGGTTAAAAAAAACAAAAAAACAAAAAACAATAGCAATGATTTGTAAAATAAGGGAATAAATCATGTACAGAATTACATGTAAAAATGAACAAAAAAAGAGTTGAATTATGTGTAAAGATTTTTTAAATATGTATGTATATATATATATATAAAATAAAAATCTAGTGTAAAATGAATTGTTTCAATCAACAAATCAGTGATCCCAATTTCGATTATTCCATTTCACATATTTACATTTTGAATGTAAATTTAAAAGCCTAAAATTTCATATCCTTATCAACCTACAAATGCTCCTGAGGTTCCCATAATCCCGTCCCCTTCTTCCTGAAACGTTCTGATGCGCTACATCTAGATGGAGTTCTTCCTCAATATAGTTAAAGTCAAAGGGACTCATTTATGATATTAAACTTTAATTAATATCTATGTGCTTCTCTAAAGCTGCTTTGGGACAGTTTCTATAAACACTACACATATAAAATTGAATGGAATGAATGAGTAATTAATTTATCGAAAGTTGATAAGACACAGACACAATCTCTATTCCAAGCAGCACTCATTAATGTGTTGATCTTAATGTTCACAAGCAGAATGTTTGGAGTTTATGGTGGATTTTCAGCTTATAATCTTGTTGTGTTGATGGTTTATTAAACAGATATTGACATTTGCGTTCATAAGCTGCTTTATACACCTTGTTTGCCAAGAATACGAAGCTGATTAAATGTTTTATTTCGAACTTTGTAAAGAGCCGAAATAAAACTTTTTTTATGAATCACTATCATATAGTGGGATGTTGATGATCCACCACTCAAAACACCTCAAACGACTCGTTGCAGCATCTCAAACATATGTCAGGTCAGAAGTCCCTGTGGCAGATTTGCCTTGTTTCACATCGCAGAATTTCACGTTTGCTCCTGCTGTGTGATGAAACCGCAGACGAAATTTGCCAAATTCCATAAATGTAACTGTAAGAAGGTTCCTGTAGTTTCTAAACTTCTGATGGAAGCAGACAATGTGTTGTAGTCTTTCTCAAACCTGAGCTCTGCAGCCACTTCCCTTGACTTTTACATTTACATTTATGGAACTTGGTAGATAAGTTGGACCAGTCATGAGAGTGACCAGGAAAAAATCTCCTTCATAAGATATGAGGAAATAAACCTTGAAAGGAACCAGACCCAGAAGGCAACCTGTCCTCATTTGGAAGATCAGAACTAAAGCTTTTGTATTTATTGTACTTTTGAATAAATTTTGTCTTTATAGAATGTTTTATTTACTTTTTTAACTTATATTAAATTACAATTTTTCTTGTATTTCGATGTGGTCTCTGGCTAAATCATTTCCTTGAGGGATTAATACAATTCTTTCTTATTTTATTTTATCTTATCTAATCTTAAAACCAAGCTATAAATTCTTATAAATATATAAAATATTTTTTTTATATAAATGTAATACATTTTGAGTTGTTAGAAGTATAAGTAATAATAATATTTATCTTTATTTTAAATGGCACCTTTAAAATGAACAAATCCGAGCTTAATTCCAAAATGGATAAAATGTATTATTTTCCTAAAAATTCTACAAACAATATCTCACAATGACAACAATTATTATGATTTTTTTTTAATATAAAATTTGCAAAGATTTCAAACAAAGTTTCTTCAAGTTGGTATTATGGGGAATTGTTTGTCGAATTCTGAAAAAAACAATCAATTGGATCCAATTTGGAATAAGGCTGTAGAAGAAAAAACATAAAATATGTAATATTAAAATTTAAAAAGAATAAGAAATTGTAAAAATAAATAATTAAATAAACAATCACATCGCAAAATTAAAAGATAAAAGCCATCCTGAAAAAGCTAAGTTTTAAGTGCTGATCTAAAAACAGTAAAAGACTCGAGAGAGAATTTCACAGCCTTGGTGCATTCTGGGAAAAAAGCCTGATCACCTATTGAGCGTAAAACGTGTTCATTCAATCAAAACCTAAAGATGATTCAAAGAAATGGGATGCACATAAGCTACATTTCATTGGGACATTCATGGCATATGGTGGACGCCTTTATCCAGAGAAGTTGAAGTTTAGGGGCCTTGCTTAAGGGCCCAGCAATGGGAGTTTGGTGGTACTGGGATTTGTGACCTTCTGATCCAGATTTCAATGCCTAAACCATCTCGCCCACTTTCTACAGTTATAATAGGAGTTTGGATTGACGTGAGAAAAAAAATGTTGCAACATAAAATATGAAAAAAATAATAAAACTGATAGAATAAAATACTGTGTGTAAGAAAAGCACTAGAATTTGTCAGTGAGTGAAATATTCACCCTGCACACTACTCGTTTTTTTCAGCATTGCAGATCTTGGCACTGAAAAAGGACTGTCTACATGTTTGGAAAGAGAAGGAGATTATTACCTTGACATCCTTCTCTATTACAATCTGCAGGAACATCTGCTCTGTCCTGGCACGAGAAGGCGTTATCATGTGCGAGAACGCCGAGATGTTCGCTTTGTCACATTTCAACGTGCTGCAATGATAGACCAGCTGAAAGGAAATGAGGTAGCAAATGAAACAGTGAAAGAGAGCGAGAGAGTGAAAGAGAAAAGGTTCTTGGAAGCTCTTCAGTTTCATCAAAATCGGATAAAAAGATCTAATGAAGAGATCATGAGTCATCAAAAAGACTCGTTGTGAAGCCTCACTTCTCGTTGTTTCTGTTCCTTATCATGTCACCTGTATATATTAAAGCTCCTAACCTCTCATCTTCATCCTCATCCTCTTACTTCTCATCTTTGTCCTCATTCTTCTCCTCATGCTTTTCTCTCTCTTCTTCTACCTCCTCCTTCCTTTACCCCCCCCTTTCTTTTTGTTCTACTCAACATCCCTTTTCTTCATGTTCATGCTCCTTATTGTCCACCTTTTTTTACGTCCTCATCCTTGTTCTCCAAATCCTCTTTCATATCCTTCTTATCCGCAACCTACTAATCATCTTCTCCCTTGTCCCCCTCTTCCTCATTTTCCTCTTCATGATCCTCTTTCTCATCCTCTCATCCTTCTTCCTAATATTACTCATTGTCCTCCTTATGTTCTTCATCATCTTTATCCTTTTGCTACTCACTTTTCTCCCACGTCATGATTTCTTCTCATGATCCATATCTGATACATGCTCCTCCTCCTCCTCTACTTCCTCGTCCTTCTTGAAATTCTTTTCCCCATTTTTCTCTAAATGATCCATTTCCCCCTCCTTATCCTCTTCATCGTTCATGCTTTCCTTCCCACTCCTCCAGCTTCTATTTCTCCTTTTTCCCATTTTCTTCCTCCTTTTTGTGTTCCTCATCCTCCCTATCCTCCTTATCCTTCTCCACTTCCTAATCCTCATCCTACGAATCCTTGAAGGACCTTGTACTTTTCTTCATCCTCTTAAATGTCCTCCTTATCTTCCTCATCATCCTTATCCTTATTCCTCCCGCTCCTCCATTATTTCTTTCTCCTCTTTTTCATCTTCTTCCTTGTTTTCCTCAGTTTTTTTTCTCCTTCTTGTCCTCCTTCTTGTCTTCCTCCTCCTTTTTATCTGCTTCATCATCCTGCTCCTCCTCCTTTTGATTCCTGTCCACCTTGTTCTTCTTCTCATACTCATACTCATTTTCCTCCTCATGATCCGCTTCCATATTTTCCTCCTTGTCCTTCTTATCCTTCACACCATCCTTATTCTTGTCCAACTCCACCCTTTATTCATCTTTTCCTCATTTCTTTTCTGTCCTCCTTATCTTCTTCATCCTCATCCTAATAATCCTCTTTCTTTTCCTCCATGTCATCTTTTCCTCATCCTTATCATTCTCTTCCTACTACCCCGAATCGCCTGCATCCTCTTCCTCCTGCCCCACGTAGCCAGAAGGACTAATGCTGGGAGATAATTGACTTGTCACCTGAAGCCATGAGCGGGTGGTCTTTATATTCCAAGAATGCCACTCAAACTCCATCTGTCATGGGTGTAGAGAGGAGCAGCAACAGACGGGTGAACAAGTGGCTCTCGTATTAAAAAGACCCAATGTGACATACAGTAGAGACTCGAGTAATCCCTTTCATTTCCCTGCCAATCTGTGAACCGCATGAATGTTACAATCAAACGTTTCATTTTTTTTTCTGAAACACAAAGGCCGAGCGAATCGCACACTGGACGGTTATACATTACAGAAGTGTGTTTGTATCCGAGTGTGCATCTCTGTACGGCGCGCTAATGAACAGGTGCGTCTTCTTGTTCTCAGCTAGCGTTCTTTGATGAGAAAAAAAAAACAATCCAAACATGCACAGAAGGTCCCCGAGTTGCTGACGGCACCTACGTGTGAAGTGTAATTTTTCCATCTGCGCAGGAACAAGACGGAAACTGTTTGTACCGTGATCACACCAGACATTGGATGATGAACACATCTCTGATGTGTCTTTGCTTTAACTAGTTTTCTTCAGTTTAACACTTTCTGTGGACACCATATAATAACTCATTTATACATTCATCTGCTGTAAGTGTGTTTTTGTTTCTGCTGGAAGACGTTCCAGGAACGCAGTGGGTGGATAAACATAGGAAACATAAGAACCATAACACAATATGGTTTTTATATTATTTTTCTTGATAGCTTGTCTAATGTCTCCTGTAGAAATGGAGAAATGTTTCGACATGGAAGACATTTTCATGAACGATCAATGAACAGTTTCAACACGTCATGCTGAAATCAGACATCAAAGCAAACAAACAGTGTTTTCATACAGTGTACATATATATATACATAATTGTACTCTTTCTGAAAATAGATAGATAGATAGATAGATAGATAGATAGATAGATAGATAGATAGATAGATATATAGATAGATAGATAGATAGATAGATAGATGGATGGATGGATGGATGGATGGATGGATGGATGGATGGATGGATGGATGGCCACTTTGTTGCCAGAACAGAGAAGAGCCTTAAAGTATACTTACTTACTTCAAGTGTGGTGCAGTGTGAGGTCTGAAGAGATCTCTGAGGTAAGATGGTGGTTCATTTTTGGCCTTGTAGGCAAGCATCAATAAACCAAATTCAGAAGGTAATCCCATAATGATCTGGGTGACACTGAATGTCTATTTATTATACTTCCATCATTGTCTGTCAATCACAATGTTTCCATCAATGTTTGACAATGTAAGATTACCTGGGTTGAGACCTGAAGAGCAGATTTTCAGGTTTTTAGTCCAAACCATCTATGATGTCTTACTCTACCAAATCTAGCAAACCTCAATGTCTGGGTCAAACGCGAGACAACTTTCTGTCCCCTTTGTCGAGGAAGAGGATCCATAGAACATTTTTTAGCAGCTGCCCAAAGAGATGGAGATGGGTGATATCACTGGCACCATGATAATAGCCATCAAGGCCATCAAGGGCCACCAAGAGCCAAAGACCGCCAAGCTTCTCATAGCCGAAGAGAAGGCCCACCCACAACCTGAGAGTAATACCTGGTCTCCTTATTACTGCTACCGACTGGCAAATTTAGGTAGATTTTGAGAACAAGAATAACATTCACTCAGTTTCCTCCAGACATGATTATAGTCTTAGATTCCACCAAGCAATTAATTTGATTGGATCTCACTGTGGATTGGGAAGAGCGCATGGATGAGGCCAATGAGAGGAAGCATGCTAAGTACCAAGAGCTAGTTGAAGAGTGTAGGACGCAGGGCAGGATAACCTGTTGTGAGACTCTGAAGGTGGCAGAGCATACATTCTGCAAAGCATTTACGCTACTAGGTATCACTAGGAAGGCAAAGAAAAAGGCAATTCGAATTGCAAACAATGCTACAGAAAAAGCCAATAGCTGACTTTGGATAAAGAGGGCAGAACCATCGAATCTGGGATACAGGCCGGGGTCTGATCAACCCCAGCTGGATCAGCTGGACAAGGGGGTCTGGTGTTGAAAGACACGAAACACCCAATGACCACAGAAAACCTTACTGTCCCAGAGCATCTACATATGGGTAGCTTAATGGTTAGGGCGCTGGACTCTGGAATAAAAAATCACAAGGTAAAATCCCACCAAGCTGCAACTGCTGGGCCCTTGAGCAAGGCTTTTAACCCTCAACTGTTCATCTTTCACCTATCTTCACTTTGAGGTTATCAGCAGTTCACTGATGGACAATTGCTTCATCACAGTTCTTGGGTTTAACTCTTTACAGTAACCTCATGGATCTCTTTGTGGTCAGCCATATTCAGGTGCGTTAAGTAGTTTTTAATATTTTTCAGTGTAATTTTACTAATACAATAAACTCTGATTACACTGCACTCTACTGATATGTGCGTATTGTATTTTATTCAGCACCAAAAAATAGAAAACAACTTGGACCCTCTGGTTCAGGAAAATCCTAATGAACCACAGGCTTATGTTTTATTACACATGTAGAAGTGTACTTACAAGTATACCAGATTTCACACAAAAAAAACCCTAAATGACCCCTTTTTCTTGGAGGATAAAACATAAGTAGCAGTAAAGTGGAGGTTAAATGAAAGGCCATTCCAGTGAAAAGCTCTGCGCTCTTGCTTTATGCATGCGCCATCAAATCAAACATGTATCCGAGGAAAAATAAAATCGAGATCGCATCAGCACAATATTACATAATGGACACATAAAAACACTAAAACCCAGAATTTTCTGCATGTAAGGAATAAAACATGACATGGTGTGGGTTGGTGCTATGATAAGAATTTCTGAAAAAGCAAATGTACAGAAACTTCCACTTCCACAGTTGTTTTTTATAGTTTTTTTTGAAAGACACATGCATGTTCCCGTTGTTTCTATGCAACAAACTAGGTCATGTAACGGTATGAAGATTTACTTTAACCAAAAAACTCTACATTTCCAGATGTTCCACTTTATCTTCATTGAATAATTCTCTCATAGCACGAATTTGAAGACTTATACACTCCGTATAGATAGTTTCTCCAAATGTTCGGCTGAATGTTTGCTTAAAAAAATGCAGAAGGTCATCTTCACTAGGATTTTGGTGCAGGTCACTAAATGACTGGGCAGGTCATTAAATCATGGATAACACGTCAGACGACTTTTAGACGTACCGTTGGCCCATTCTCATGTTGGTTTCAATGAGTCCAGATGGAATCTCATGGTGTCGAAGTATGAAATGGTTGCCATGTTGGTTTCTTTCACTTTCTGGAATTAGTCTCCAACATTCCCTGCTCCAAACAAAACAACCAAAACTATTAAATTTCCACCTCCATATTTGACTGTGAGGGTAAGCCAGTCTGATCACATCTTCTCACCTGTTCTCTGTAGTGCTGTTTTTCTGTTGGAGACAGAAATGACAAATTTGGGCTCAATAGAACTTTCTTCCACTCATTCAGTGTCAAAGAAATTAAGTGTCTCAAAAGCCATATAAGACCTACTTTAGATAGGAACTGTATCAAAAGAACAACATTTTCCATATTGCAATTATTTTCTATACATGTTGTGTAACATTTGCCAATCATATATATAGAATAGGTACTATATAGTAGATTTAAACACGATTCCTTCACCAGCGTTTCTTTATTTTCTCACTTTTGAAATTACTACCATGTAAAAACATGGCTTCTGGTGGTAATACGAAACTCAAGATGCTAAGTATTCAGTGCTTCAACACCTTCTCTCAATGGCAGATAATGTAAAGGAACAACATTATCCCTGAGGGTTACCAAGTTTTACCTGACTGACAAATGGCTACCTACATTTCCTTGTTAACACATGAAATTAGTTGTATGGTCTTGAATTAGGTGACAAACTGCCAGGCAAATCCCTGTGGATGAATTATTATACAAACAATCATACAATGAATCTTTTCAATAATATAATGCTGTGACTTTGCAGATGACATTTTTTCATAAATTAGATTCTATATAGATTTTTTAAGAATTCTTTAAAGAATTCAACATGGATTTGATGTATTTATTGGTTTAGATTATACACAATATTTTTGCAAAAGTTTTGAGACAGCTGATTTTTCCACCCATATGTGGTTCTTTCCCCAAACTGTTACCACAAAGCTGAAGGCACACAATTGTATAGAATGTCTATGGATGTGGTAGCGTGAAATTTTCCCTTCATTAAAACTAGGAGACAAAACCTGTTCCAGCATGACAACACCCCTGAGAACATAGCCCAGATCCATGAAGATCCAAAACAGTACTGCACCCCAGGCCGTCCAACTTCTTACCTACATCAGTACCTGACCTCACTAACACTCATGTTGCTGAATAAATCTCCACAAAATTTAGTGGAACATCTTCCCAGAGGAGTGGAGGTTATGATAACAGCAAATCAGGACTAAATGTGGAATGGGATGTTAAAAAGAAAAGCAAATTCTGTAGCAATCTTATGATCAGGTGTCTACAAACTTACTCATTTATCCAATGCAACTTACCAGCAGGGTGAATGTTTTGTTTTTAATGTGTGAAGATATTCCCACCATCAGAAGTTGTAGGTGCAACTAAAAATTAGTCACAATGAAAATGACTCATGACTAATCGAACAAATCATTTAACCTGAATCAGGACCCACTTATAGAGTTTTCTATATAAAAAAAGCAAGCCAATGCAGTACCATGTGGTGGTGGTGGTGATGGTGATGGTGGTGGTGGTATGAACAGGTGCTATTCTCACACAGCCTGCAGCTCTAGGGATGGAACGTAGGCCTGCATGAGTAACTTCATGTAGGTGGATTCGATTTCACTGGCTGCCGTCCATGATTTGAAACGAAAGCTTCGAAATGGATTTAGTAAAGGAAGAGATGGTGAGAGTATTTTATGTCACTGAAGACCACATACCACCAATCTGGTAAGATAGAACAGGAAGCTGCGGAGGTCACTATGGGGCATTTCTGTAGTCAAGAAAGACTTTTTACCTCATTTGAAAACATTTTTTGTTCTAATATTTAAAATGTATATATATTGAATATATTACATAATACTAAACCATGGCAATGAAACCATTGATGAGCAGACGTTTGAGGTTGAGGTCATTCTGTGCTGAATAGAAACACAGGGATTTCTGTACAGTACAGTATGTTCTGTTCTAGAAAACATGTAACCTTTGAAAACATAATGATACAAATACAAATTTGATCCTGATTGAATTTTATCTGCTTTTTATTTGGAAGTAGGTGCTTTTATCTCAGACTCAGGTTCTCCACCTCTGAGCTTATGGTAAGTATAATATATTATGTACAATTATCTGGCCACATGACTCCGATTATTGACTATGTAAGTCAATCTTTAATTGAGTGCATACAGACTTTATTTATACGCCAATTTTGCGTGGGAACAAGATTTTGGACATAGTGACACAATAGACTTGTTTCTGAGATGGGATTGGATAGTATTCCGAGATCAGTTGAAGATCTGTATCCTGGTTATTTAATAACAAAATCAAAACATAACCAAATATCAATGTTGTGACAAAAAGTAATGAATTTTTTAATAAATAAAAGTAAGGGTCAAAGCCTGAATTTCAAATACAGAAATGAAAACTATATACAGTTCACTTGCATAGATGATTTATTTATACCCACGTCAAGTTCAACCAATGAAGTGTAATTCTAAATGATATTATACTAACCTGCTGTTATATAAGATCAGCTTCTTATATATCCAAATGTGCACCGAATGTGATTCTTTTTAGGCTCATAACATAATTAAAATCTGTGCAGTGTTTTCTGCATGCACTTTTTTTGTATTTCTGCACATCAGTATTTTCCAAATGGAGTCTAACAAAAGTAAACAATTAAAATAATTTTTTTTGTCCATTTATTAAATTGTATTTAAACAATTTATCAAAAAAGTGTATTGCATTAATTAAATTGATTATATTTTATTTTTATACAATTTATTTTTGTTAAATATTATAAAATATTATTTTATATATATATATTAGTTAACCAAGCAGGGATTTTTATTTAAAACTTTATGTCGACAAATGTTAATAATCATCAACGGTGNTATATATATATATATTAGGGTTGTAATGGTAGATAAAACTCATGGACACGTTAGTCTACAATGCAGTCTTTTTCAGTGTTAAGTTTGAGTTGATAGAGATTATTGTTTATAGAGTTTTGTAGGCTGACAGCTGAATGCCCAGTAGAGGGTACTAAACTATGCAGCTAGCTGGTGGTGTAGCTTATTGCATTTGGTAGGTGCATTTTTCCAGAGCAATTTGCAATTATGCCATTTATAGAACTTATCAGGTTCATTACCTTGTTTACTTGCTTGCCAGTGGTGATAGATTAGTGTATCTGGGATTCAAACTCATGCCATTCCAAGCAGAAATGTAACATCTAAAATAATGATTTACCATACTTGATAAACAAGCTAGGTACTTCTATCAAAACCTGTCAGATCTTTATCCAGTTTACATTGCTCTAGATTTGGTAAGACTGGCAAGACTTCGTAACCCAATGCATGGTTTGGCCCTATATATCCATTTGCTAGAAAGTTGCATGAAAGTAGTAACTGAGACTCATTGGTAGGAGACCAAGGCTTACCTGTGTGACAGAGATGTTCTCTGAAGTTCGACCTGGTTAGTCATCTAAAAAGTGCAGGCCGGATGGAAGAGTGATTGGTGATAGAAGGGTGTCTGCAAGAGTAAGAGGGAAAGTTTATAGAACTGTGGTGAGACCTGCGATGTTGTATGGTTTTAGAGACAGGGGCATTGACTTGAAGACAGGAGGTGGAGCTGGAGGTAGCAGAGTTACAGAGGCTGTGATTTTTATTGGGAGTAATGAGGATGGACATGTTAAGAAATGAGTTTATTAGCGGAAACGTGCATTAGGATGTTTTGTAGACAAAGTGAGAAAGGCATATTTAAGATGGTTTAGACATGTGCAGAGGACAGACATGGGGTTTATCGGTAGAAGAATGCTGAGGATGGAACTACCAGGCAGGAGGAAATAGGCCAAGGGGGAGGTGTATGGATGTGGTGAAGAAAAACATACAGGTAGTTGGTGTGAAAGAGGCAGATGTAGAGGACAGGGTGGTATGGAGACAGATGATCCACTGTGGTGACCCCTAACGGGAGCAGCCGAGAGGAGAAGTAGAAGAAGATGATGTGCTGCATGATCATGAGTGGAAAAATTATCCTGTGATGAAATACTGAGAGTTAATGGCTGTTCTCAAGAACGTGGTACAAAGTAATAAGAAAAGAGAGACCTTGAGGTCCAGCAGCCTGCAAGAGTAGAAGATATTAGAAAACGAACCGACGCAATACTTTATCTTATGATTAGCAACAGTTCACTGTTTATACACCTTTTAAACTCCCTTTATTAGGATGTTGGGGCACAGATCTCTAAAAATGTAATTTCTGCCACATAAAATGTAATTTCCCATTATATCATTGGGCTGGAACCTGCTGCCCCTAAGCTCCAGCCAGGTGTTGACAATTAGTTGTAATTGCTTGAAGAACCACATCTGAGGCCTGAAGAGGCAGTAGCAGAAGGCGAAGATATTAAACCGGAATTAACATCTCAGTTAGTGTGTTTGCTACGAAATAGTATTGAAAACTCAAGACACTTCAGAGTCCACACAATAGAATGGATAGTATTTGGCTTCGAAGGCTTCAGATGTCTGCTTGTCTGGTCTTTATCTATGAACTGTCCCTGAATTAATGTCAAACACAAAGCGCACAGACCTTAAAAACTAAAAGAATGTGAAGAGTCGCAGGAAGTATGAGTGTGTCTGCTATTCTGCCATCTTATAAATCATATACCTTTACTCCAGAATAAAGCCAGAGCGAGTGGCTTTAACGGAAAATGCATGGGATTTTTATTTTTTTTAGATGAGAGTCAAAAAGGCAATACATTTCAAATGCAATAACCACTGGGGCAAATAGCGCATGAGATAAATTACCCCTTTGCAAAGGTTAAGCAGTCGTTTTTCTCAGTGAAAATCCAATGAATACTCAATATATGCTACACGATCAAGAAAATCACCATTCGAGTGATATGACGTTTAGGATCATTTGAAACTCTAATTCTCTACAAATAACTACTATTCTCTATACCATTTTTCCCACCTAGCTTGACCTTCAACTGTCCTTGTTGTGGGTGACTCCTACACTCTAGAATTAGATTTCTAAAAGTTTTAAAGCACGTTCAGCCTACAGGTGCACAAATTCAACCCCCCACAACTGCACAACTTTCCTATGACATTTTCTCTTTTTATGGAGTGTATACAGATATGAACATGATTCTGAATTTAGAATTGTTAACAAATATGTATTTTTATTGGGTGATGAGAAGTATTAAGTATGTTATGGCCAAGTGACAACTATATTGCTCTTAGAGAACAAAGAAATGCCATTCAAGGTCAATTCAAGGCCATTTAACCAAGGCAAGGTCAAGGTTAATATTTTCTAACACTGCTCAACACTTCTAGCACTGCTCGACTGGTCCCGCTTTCTCTCAGGGGAAGAGGTAGGTATACATCAAGACTATTCTCTGTTCTGGCACCGAGGTGGTGGAACGAACTTCTCCTAGAGTGACTGGATATCTCACCTAAAGACTTTAAACTTCTTACTGGAACACTTAAACTAGCTCTTTTTTTTTTTTTGTAAAATTCCTCTCAAAATGTTATGCTGATTGTATCCTAAGTTTGAATCTAGCAAACAGGTTTCGATTTATTTATTGATAGAGACTCAATGCACGTCTGTATGTCGTGCTGGATAAGGGTCTACTAAATGCAGAAAATTACAAATGTAAATATGACATTCTGTCATTGATAGATCAGGCGTCAGAAACAGAGAGTAAATCAGATTGTCTTTATTTGGTCTAAACATGTAAACAGAAGGGAGCTTGGGATGAGACTGTAGCAAATGGAAAACTTAACTAAATGCTCCTTAGAAGCGTAGCCAGGAGCATGGAAGCACAGGGGGATGGAAGCACAGGGGGCGTGGAAGCACAGGTGGCGTGGAAGCACAGGTGGCGTGGAAGCACAGGGGGCCGGAGTGGTATGAAGTCCAGGTGAAGCACAGGGACCCAGAGAGATAGGAAGTCCAGGTGATCTATGGTCGTAACTGCTAGATCGGACCCTAAATGAAGGGGAATAGGGACCTTATAAAGAGGAAAGGTAAATTGGGACAGGTGTAGGTGATTTGTAGGAGGGAGAGGCTGAGTGGTTAAGCATTAGAGGGAGGCGTGACTGGTGGTTCTCTGACACATACACAAATATGATGGTGTTAATTAATTGCATTGTTATGATCACTTTCAAATAGTACCCTACTGTGTTCATCATCACATTGCACCCTATACAGTGTTATTGTAATATAAATATTGCACCTTTGCACTCCTATAATACATTTATTGTATATTGAGTATTTTTATATTAATAATTGATTTATTTATAGAAATTGATATTTGCATTTCTGGTTAGACGCTTACTGCATTTTTATTTGCCACATGCTTGAACTCTACACAATGAAAAAGTCGAATCGAATCGAATCAAATCAAATCTATTCTATTGTCGGTCATATGCATCAAGAAAAGATACTAAATACTGGGTGTCATTTGCGGGTCAAACAGTGTCAAAGTTTAATGAACAATAAAGTTGCCTTATACTTATGTACATTACAGTAGATATTCTTACTTCAAATTCATAGTCAGCCATTGTGCAGAGCCTTTGGATCATAGAGTTAAAGGCCTTGTTCAAGGAACCAAGAGTGGCAGCTTGGCGATTCAAGAGCTTGAACCCCTGACCTTCCAATCAGTAACACTGAGCCTTAATCTCTGGTCTACTGTACCATGTATTCATTTATTCATTTTGCTTGGCATCATGTTGGTTCAGTGGTTAAGGCTCTGGGTTATTCTTTATAAGGATGGGAGTTCAAGCACTAGAATCACCAAACTGCCAATGTTTGACCCTTGAGCAAGGCCCTGAACCCTATCTGCTCATGGGGCCCCAATTCATAGCTGACGCTAGGTCCTAACTCCAGTTTATGAAAACATATGGTAAGTAGTAGTAACATAGTAGTTAAGGCTCTGGGTTACCAATTAGAAGGTTGCAGATTCAAGCACCAGTTTTGCCAAGCTCCACTTTTGGGGCCCTTAAGCAAGGCCCCAAATGCTGTGTATTGACTGACCTTGCACTCTGACCCCAGCTTCCTAAGATCACTAGAATATGTGAAAAAATGTATGCCTCCTCACCTTACATCAAGGGAAGTGGTTGATTAGTAGTTAAGTTATTGGTATCTGATCAGTTGAAATCCCAGCACCACCAGTCTGTCACAAGGTCCTTAACCCTTTACTGCTCATTTGTGTCAATGAGATAAGTGTGAGTAGCTCTGTATAAGGGCATCTGCCAAATGCATACAAATAAAAAAAAATCTAATAAAGGGATTGTGGTGGACTTTTAAGCTCCATGATCACCATCTTCACTCTGCTTGTGTTCTATATGGTAGATATTCATCCTGGATACATTGATTGGAGAACATTTTTCATTAGTTTTGTATTAATATATTAATATGACGTGAGGTCGGGATACCAGCGTGACACTAAAACAGGTAGTAGTAATGGCTACTTTTTACTTAAGTACATGTCAGAGCCAAAGCTTCTTCACTTTAACTTGAGTGATAGAGTGTAGTCAGAACTTCATCTTTCACCAGAGTCTTTTACAACGTGAGTATCCACATACTTCTTACTGTCTTCTGTCTTACTCATTGTGAGCCTCATAAACTAGTCTGTGGCATGAGAGAGACAGGAAATGATACATCAGCGGATTGAAAAAGACATGAAACAACAGGAAATATGTTGATGTGCTGAAAACGGTGCGATGAGAAGAAAAAATATTGATCGTGTCACCAAATAGATTATACTTTCTTTCAGCTTCTTCCATTAGGGGGCGCCACAGGGGACCATCCGCATGTTTGATTTGGCAAATGTTTTTACGCTGGATGCCCTTCCTAACGCAATCCTCCCCATTTATCCGGGCTTGGGGACCGGCGCTTAGGCTTGTGCATCCCTAATGGCTGTTGATGGTTTCCTGCCCCGGGATCGAACCCGAGCCTCAGTGGTGAGACCGCCGCATCCTAACCACTGGACCACCAGGGGACCTTGTCACCATTTGTGTCACCGAATAGATTAAAACTAAAAGAACAGGTCTGTTTTGAGAATGTAAGAAGTAAAAAGGACTGATATTTGTGTAAAAATTTAATGTGAGAAAGTAAAAATTTGCCAAAAAAATAACAACAATAAAACAAAATACTGATACCAGAAAAATCTACTTAAGTACAGTAACTTTATACTTCATCACTTCCCACCTCTTCTTATAGAAGACCAGACTTCAGTACTACAAGGGGCCTGAACTTATTACTAGAACTTTAAAAGCATGTGTGTGTGTGTGTGTGTGTGTGTGTGTGTGTGTGTGTTGGTCTCCCTAATCTGATTGATGTTTTGAAAGACAGAAGACTCTATTCATCTCCACTTGCTGCAAAGGATGAAGACATGAAAAAATACATGCTTTTGTTATGTTTATGAGGACATTTTCGAAGCGATGCTCAGAAAGCACACACACACACACACACACACACACACACACACACACACACACACACAGACTCACACAAACACATGCACACACCCTCGACTCTGAACGACAGAGAACATTGTGTGTGTGTGTGTGTGTGTGTGTGTGTGTGTGTGTGTTGGTCTCCCTAATCTGATTGATGTTTTGAAAGACAGAAGACTCTATTCATCTCCACTTGCTGCAAAGGATGAAGACATCAAAAAATACATCCTTTGTTATGTTTATGAGGACATTTTGAAGCGATGCTCAGAAAGCACACACACACACACACACACACACACACACACACACACACACACACACACACCTGTTCACTATGGCTCTGTGCTTCCAAAATAACTTCCTTACCACCACTTGACCTCCTTCTTTTCCTCCTTATTTCTTCCCCCTATTGCCCTCTTTTCCTTCACCTCATCCCTGTTTCATCTCTTTTTTTCCATCCAACTCCTCTTGCTATTTTTCTTTCTTTTCTTTATTCTACCTTTCCTTTAACATCATTCTCTTCCAGCACCTGCTCCTTTTTTTCTTCTTCTCCTCTTCATCCTTCCTTCTTTTTCTCCTTGTTCTGGTCTTTTCTTTTCCCCTTTCTCTTCCTTCACTTTCCCCTTATCCTCATTTTTCCTCCTCATTCCTTCCTTTGATCTTTATATCATCTGAATTCTCCACCTTTTACACTCCCACTTACTTTTTCCTTCTTATTTTTCTTGTCCTTCTTCTTCTTTTCATCCTACTCCTCCGTTCTCTATACTTTCTCTTTGTTCAACTTTTCTATTGCCTCCCTTTTTACATTTTTTTACTTCTCTTTCTCCCTTCTTTTTGTTATAATGTATCTTTTCTCCTGCTCCTCTACTGTTTTTTCCTGTTTTCTCTTCATCCCTTTCTTCCTTTCCTACACCCTCCTTTTATTTCTAAATGTCCACCTTTCTCCTTTTCCATCTCTCCCTCCTCACTCCCACATTTTTTCTTTTTTCTTTTCTTTTCCTTTCCATTCTTTTCTTTCTCTTTATATTTCTTTTGATTTCCCATCTTCCCCTTCACTTTCTCTTTTCCTTCCTTCTCCCCTAATTTTTCTCCTCTTTCTTACCCTTCTTTTCATTCTTCTTCTCCTGTTTCTCCTCCCAATCCACATATTATGCTTTTCCCTTTCCTCTAACATCTCCTTCTCTTTTTCTTCCTTTTCCCCCTTTACACTTCTTGCTTCTCATCTGTCTATTTCTCATCCTTCTACTCCAACTTTCTCCACCTTTTCTATCGCCTCCTCTCCTTCATCTTCTCCACCTCTTTGTCTTCCTTTCCATCTCCTCCTTCTTCTCATCCTAATCCAGTCTTCCTGGTTTTCCTCCACCTCAAAGATTGCCTTCTCTTTCTCTTCCTTCTCCTCCTTTTATTCTTTTTTCCTTCTTATCCTCCTTTCTCCTTCTCCTTTTCATCTTCCTTCTCCCACACTTCCTCTACCTCTTCCATCTCCTCCTCTTCCTTCTTCTCCTTTTCTCTTCCTACATTTCATTGTTCTGCTTTACCTGATTCAATATTCCTGCTTTTCCACACCCCGTACCATCTCCTCCTGTTTTTCTTCCTTTTCTCCTTTTCTTCCTTTTCTTCTCATCCCCTATTTCTTCTTCTCAACTTCATCCTATTTCTACCCCTCTTCCTCTCCACTTCTTTAAATTTTTCCTCCTCTTCCTCCACCTTTTCATCCACCACTTCTTCTCTTCCTCCTCCACCTTCTCCTCCTCCTATTCAGATCTCCAATCACAACTCGCGTCTATAAATTCTGCACATATGTAGATTTAAACGGCTGAATATTGCATAAGGACATGACACACTGAGTGATATGCGGTTTCACCTTGCCAAGTTACTCAGCTAATGGAAGCGCAGTCTGGAGCAGCGACTCCTCAGGTAAGTGCGCTAATCTCACAAATGTGACATGATGGAGATTTGCTCAGTTACTGCTCATGCAGAATAAACGATCGCACAAACTTCATGTGAAAATAAATCATAGGAAATATACACAATTTAAAAAAGATATTTATTTATGAGATCTCACATTGTATATACTCATTTAATGGAGATTTATATGTGATATGTTAAGATGTAATTAATATGAACATTCTGCTGCAATGAGCAGTTTTCCATCAGTGAACAGTTTATAATCTCAACAATGAAAGTTTAATGAATAGACATTTGGTGTCACCAAGCAGAGAATGGATTTTCTTTTAAATTTGGTTCCTCTCGAGGTTTCGTCCTCATATCATCTCAGGGAGTTTTTCCTTACCACAGTCACCCTTTGCTTTTTCATTGGGGAAAAAAACTTAAAGACTAATTTAGAAATATAATATGTATATTTGTAATTCATAATTTTCTCTAAAAATGCTTTAGGACAGTGTCTATTATTGAAAACAATATACAGATAAAATCTAATTCAATCGAAATAAATTAAGTATATGTTATATATTTGATTTTATGCACAGGATCATTTAATTGAACTTTTTTTTTAATTAAAAAAAATTATAATTTTTTGTGAATTACAAAAAGGGATTCTTTTTTATTATCTATTCATTCATTAAATTTTTTTATTTTTTATTATAAAAAAAGCAATTTTTTTTGCCATTTTTATTAAAATATAATTTTTTATTTATCTTTTATTTATGTACTGTATATATTT